>CM070592.1:29043530-29223866 GCA_036346355.1 Rhipidocladum racemiflorum
AGGCTACCGCGAAAGGAACAACGCCGCCAAGGCACTCAAGCTATTGTTATCAGAATCCCGACTTGTTCACCTGAGTCTGTGGTTGTTGCTTGATAGTATCTGCGTGTCTGATAAGGAAACAAAGACATCGTAAAACAAATCAGATTAGAACAGGTTTAGTTTTTGATTTAATTTTAGGAGTTGTAATCTTAAGCCATTCTGTAATCTACAACTTATATAAGAGATGAGAAAAAACTTTAAAAGTCAAGAATTGATGGCATGCAAGACAAATTTCGTTGTCTCGCTGCTTTCTCGCTCAAGTGCCGAGGGACGTGAGTTCCTTCTTTTTGCTTTCTAGTCTTCATTCTCCGTGTTCAAGATCAGAGAGAAGGAAAGTCGGTAACTTGAGGCTGCACGCCACATCCAACAAATTATATCCGCCATTCCTGATCACAATGAAAGACAAAAATAATCAGTGTTGGTCCAAATGCAAGAGTGAATGGCATGGTGACAATCGACAAGTAAGCATCAATGGATCGATAGATCCGATTCATCGATGTGCGTAGATTCAAACAAACTTAATTGTTGTTTTCATATATTAAGAATCAAGTCATCCTTGAATTGGTGTGTTCATTCCAAGCTTTGAGCCAAGAGCAATGCCATATATTATGGGATATAAGCTCTATATTATGTTCTAGAGCTTACTTACCAAGAACAAAGAATGGAGCAGGTGATGATGCCGATCGGATGGAGAAGGGATGACGGCGCTCACGGATGGGGTAGGGCGACTGCGGCCCACCTGATGGAGAGTAGGGCTACGGTGGTACGGCTTGATGGAGTAGGAGCGCGGCCACGGATGCGTGAGAGAGCCGGGCGATGGTGGCTAGATGGAGTAGCCGGGCGACTGTGGCCGACCTGGATGAGTAGCTTGGCGACCGGCCGGCCTGATGGAGAGTAGGTGCGGCGGCCGGATGGAGAGGAGTGCTATGCACACAGCAGGGCGGCAAACAATGATAGAGTAGGCGACTGTGGTCGGCCGGATGGAGTAGGGCGCGCCGCTAGCCTCGATGGAGTAGGGCGCAGCGGGCCGGCCGAATGGAGTAGGGCGCACGGTGGTACGGGCCGGATGGAGAGGGCACGGCGCGCCGATGGAGAGTGTTGGCCACAGGCGCTAGGGGCGGCACCTGTGATGGAGTAGGATCCGCGCATGCCGCAGGCGCTAGGGATTTGGGGGAACAGGATTTGGGATTCGGGATTTGGGATCAAGTCTCCTGTGCCGAGAGGTTATCGATGTTGGGCGCACGATCGAGGAGGAAGTGAAAAACTCACGCCATATCTCGTTTTGTTTCCCATTCATGTATAACTCAAAGATTGTAATTTTTGACGCTTATAAACGCTATGCTTAAGTAATCGCGACGATACCATGCACCCTTTCTTTACATAATGGCCGGCAGATAGTAAGTGCCATCCAAAGTCTAAGCCGGCATTTATATTTTCCTTTGTTATTAATAATATGCAAACATTTATTTTATGCCGCAGAATAATCTATTATGGCACTTTATATGTGCCATGCAAGTGAGCGCCTTGAATTAAGATAAATCGCCATGGAATTAATATTTGCTGGCATTTATGCTAAATGCCATGTAATCCCTATCCGTGTTGTAGGGGAGGTGGCAACCTCTAAGAGTAACAAGGTGATGACGCTTGCTTGAGGTTAATTCAAGTGTCTATTGGCTCAAAAATAATGAATGCACCAACACTCTGAATACTTCTAACTCTCTCAAAAGATGAATTGAATGCACAAGAAAGCAAGAATACTAGCTAGAGCTCAAGATGACTTCAATGAATATCCAAAAGAGCCAAAGAATGCAAGTGCGGGGGTATTTATAGCCTCCACCAACAATTTAGTCAGTTAGGGGCAACTCAAAATTTCAGGATTTGCGATACTACAAGAAAGTTAATGGCAAGTAGTACCACCCCCTTTGAAAATGGCTTGTAACAATGATCGCACGATTAAATGTTCTCGACAATTTGCCTATTATAGAGGTTCTAAGATTACCGTATTGAACTTGCTGTAGTACTGACAAATGATTCATGAAATGACTCGTAAATAGGTCCTCTCAGAAATAGCAATCGGCACATTAAATATGATACTACTGCACTTTTGCTAGTATCGCTTCTATACAAGCAGTAGTGCCGATCCTCAAACATCGCAAATGACTCAAAAACATCCTCTTCTCAGAAATAACTACAGACCAAAAATCCAATACTACTAACTTTTCGGTAGTACCGCTGCTTAACATTGCGTAGCATATTTCCAAAAACTCGTAAAATGTGCTCCTCTCAGAATGCAGCTATAACACGTAAGGTCAAGATTACAATGGAGCGTAGTAATTGCAAAATAACTACGATAGCTCCTACTGCAGAAGAATGAGAAACAATCAAAGCAAACCATCTCTAAAAATACCTACCGCTTATATAAAATCCTAGAGTACCAACTACCACAAGTTGCACCACTAAGAGTGCCAGTAAACACCTAAAATTCACAAATTAAACTTTTAATCTATGACTAGAAACTTCTAGTATCATTTGAAAAGATTTGAGCCAATTTGGCATTTAACAATATCAAGCTACTAGTCATCACTCCTCTTTATAGTATGGCATCTAATCTATTAAACCTGTCTTTTCTTCCACTTTAGATCAATAAAAACACAAAAAGATAATCTAGCTACTCTTGTATCTTGACTTGGAGTCATTGTTCTTCCTTTCTTGATTCTTCTAGATCGCGAACCTTTGCGCTAAGGTGAACCAACCTATCCTCATAAACTCGAGAGAAATGTTAGCCAAATAATTTTAGGACCTTGATGCTTCAATCTCCCCTTTTGGTAATTGATGACAACATCAAAGAATAGAAGATTATGAATGGATTGAGTATACATCTATCTTGTGACAGAATGTATACTCTAGGATTTTGCTTTAAAAGTATTTTATTTCAATTGAATTTGAGTGGATGAAGGTTTGAAGTAAAATTCTACTAAAGCGAACAAATTTAGTTGAGAACTCCCCCTAATATGTGCATATAGTAGAGAGTGGAAACAATGCACATTCTAAGGAATTTTGGAAATTTTTGGCAGAGATTCCTCAATATTTGTGAACCAAGAAAGCAAGATGTATAATTAATATTCAATTGCATTCAAGTATCACAAATGCATACGAGAATCGAGAAAAGAAATCATAAACATAATAAGACAAATAACGTCCATAACCATCAAGGCATGCAATGGAAAAACACAACGTTCATCAAGTCAACACACATACAAAGATCACAAGATAACCATCCAAAAAAGACAACATCAAATATATATAGAAGATATAAGTAGATAACATGCAAATGACAAATAAATCCTCCAAATCTTCAACTTCTCCCCTTTGGCATCAAATACCAAAAGGGCCTTCACGTGTCCATCTAGGAAGAGGGAGGAGGAGGTGGTGGCGCTGTAGCTCAGGGCAAACGCAACAGAGTAGATAGTCGAGCCAAAGAAAATCACACGGCCGGGTCCACTGATCTCCTTCGATTGACGCCGCCTCACAAGTAGTCTAGTGAGGCTCTAGTCTCCGATCGAAAAGAGTGGACTCGTGAGAACCGATCCATCATGAATGCATGCTCTCGGGCCACCGCCAAACAAATCGCGTAAATTAGCAAAACCCTTAAGGACAAAGTGGTCGTAGATGGGCACCGTGGATGCCCCTCGTTGTCGCCGGGTACCGCGCCATGTGTCCTAATACTTGAGGAGGAGCCTCTGGCTTGTAAGGCTTATGAGGGTGGTCAAACCACATTGAAATCTAGTTACCCTCCCGGTCGCCATGATGTAGGGCGAAAGAAGATCATCTTACCACGATCCATGTAAGAGGTGTCTATCTCCTCGATGATGAAGTCTACTACATCAAATTTTTCTCTATTCATGACTTTGTCGATCTAGTTCCAAGCGTAGCCTCGAATGGCATCAAAGTTACCACTTTTAGGGTGAATCGTAACCCTGATGATCTTGTTAATTAGGGCCTGCTATGGAAGTAAAACCATGTAGCTATCCAGCCTCCTCACTCTGCAGCTTGGATCATAGAAAGCATTCTCATTGCAGGTGACTCCCAATGGTATGTCGTTGTGGATCTTTGGGAATCTGGCTATGAAGAATGCCTAGAGCAGCTCGAAATCACTCTTGGTAGCAAGTGAACCTCACGATCCAGCCATCCAAGTGATCTCTCTCAGTCATCTCGATATGAAAATGGTCGTGGTAAAATCGCTTAATGAGATCATCCACATTGTCACTCCTACGACTAAGAAATCCATCACCTCGCCCTCAAACAAACCGAGGGATCGCAACAAATAGTGGCACCAGGCAATGTGGTCCTAGTTGACCCACTTCTACTCAAAGAAACTCCCTGCTAGGGACCCTGATCGCCTATCCGAATCTCCTATGTATTTCCGCACTAGTCCCAGACGTAGCTAGTACACACAAATAACAAGGATACGCCATTGCCGAACATAACTAAAATGTAACACAAATAATAAAGTATGAGCCACATGGCCACTTATTACAATACTGGTCACTTAGACCGAGACACGACAAATGAAGAAAAAGCGACAAGAAGTGAACACCAAAACACCACAGTAACGACAAGAAGCGCAACTAGCTATCCTGGCAATCTTCCTCCAAGTCTTCTTCGTGAAGAACTCACCGCCTTCACCAGGCCCCGGTAGTTCTCTCGATGATGACAAGATGTGTAGCACGTGAGTACAAAAGTACTCAAAGCAAGTCCGGGAAAGTATGTGTATGTGGGGCTTTCCAAAGGAAGCTTAATAGGTTCTTTTGCACAAAGCCAAAATTCATTAAACTATACTTAAGTATAATTGTCATAAAGCACATTTTAACAATTATTTTAGCAATTCAATTATTTCATAATTCAAAGAAGGTTCTATCCACCATCACCGTATAAGGGCCTCTAATGTACCAACTTTTAAAAGATCAAGTTTAATCACAAATTGACTCTTTCCACAAGGCATAAAACAACTTCTTTTCCACCTTGTTGGCTCAATCCGCCATTAAACATCCGAGAGTTCTAACCACTCCCGAATCCCAAAACCAACACCATTTAATTTTTAAAACCAAGACCAAAGTCTACCAATATGAAAGCATTATTTGCTTAGCTCCTTGACCGTAGGCACGGCTATTCGAATAGTTTTAACTCAGATAGGTGTACAACTTTACCCACAAGACATGATCGCCTCTTGATGCCATGCAATTAACACACTTCCTTTGGTGTGTCGGCAGAGAGATCATGACAAGGCCTTTACAATGTATACGTATAACCCGACTCCACTCGCTAAGGTTTCACCGTTAGGGTTCTAGCCACCCAAAGATGTAAGCCCTCTTGCGCCGTGGTGAGAAAAACAGCTTTGCCTCTATCCCTAAGACTCACATTCCACCATTTGGTGAGTCTAAGTTAGGTTTCTACAAATTAGTTAGCCAGTCGCACTCATTATAGACATGTGGTAGTATGGTTATGCTTAGAATGGACAATCACAAGCGCCGGTCCCACTGACTTAGGCTGCACTTGCACAATGCAACTAGTCCTCTATCCGCACTCCACTCGACATTCCATTCCGCCAAGTCCAAACCATTTTTTCTTTTCTTTTATTTTATAAAAACAGTACCAAAATTATTATAATCATTTCCAAATCACACTTTAAATCATCCTCTTTGTATAATCCCACCCATGGGTTATTTTCATCAATATTGGTCCTAAGCAAATCTACCGTACTATTCAACAAAGGTCGCCATACAAGGTAAACATGGCATAGCAAATGTCCTAGGGTTACAAGTAATCATGGATGTCGATAACAAAGGAGGTGTTCACAAATCGAGTAACTATTCCCTTACATTTGACATAATGATGATAAACATAGCATGCAAGTTTCTAAAACTTTGTAAACACATTTATAAACATTGGGTTAATATGCATCAAGGAGACTTGCTCTTCTGTCACAAGCGAGATCGCCGAACGCTTGAAGTCCCATGGCTGGCTCATGGACTGACGGCTTCCTGGCCACACGCAAAACGAGACAACAAATAAATACAAGAAAATAAATAAAATCCAAAAATTATAAAAGTAGTACTGGCAGGTAGGTATTGATTTTAGATGAATTTAGGAATTTGAACGGAGTCAATCGGAGTTCTGATTTTAAAAGATATGAGCTCCCAAAGTTCAAAAATTGGAAAATTGAAACGAGGGAATATTCCTCGGAATATTCCTTTTCTATTTTTCTGATTTTTGGCATGGGCTTGGGTCTATGGCAAGTGGGCCCCACATGTCATTGGGTGGAGAGCTTCTTCAAGCTCTAGCCATGGCCATGGCCAGGAGGCGGAGGTGAGCTTGAGGGGCGGGGCCTGGCGTGAGGGGTCACATTACAAGTGGTATGGCGATCAAGCGGCGACGACGCGGTGCGCGAGGGGGGGTGGTGCCGACGCAAGGGTGGATGCCAGCGGCCGGCGGCCGGACGCACGCACGGGCACAAAGAGCCCAAGAAAAACAGAGTCCCCATTTTTCTCAAAAATCCGGATTTTTGCACCCAATTTGCATGAAACAAGGCCAAATAAATTGGTGGATCATCTAGAGGACATCCTAAGGGATCTATAGGAGCAAGGAATTGGATCCAAACTCAACGGAGATGACGAATTTGGCAAAAAATGGAGCTCCGGACGAACCGACAAAAACTTGAAATTTGTCTTCAATTCTTGAGGGAACCTAAAATTGATTGAAAGATTAGACTCTAGACTCCCCCACGATCACAAGGAAACAACCGGAGTTGAGAATGACCCACCGGAGAGGGAGGAACAAGGATGAACACGAAGTACACCTGAAAATGGCGACCCGGCGCCGGTTTTCTCGATCTCCCGGATGAACAAGTTGGAGAGGCTAGGAGTGAGTGCTACAACCGGGAAGAGGACGTCCACACGGAGATTTGAGAGGTGGAAGCACGCTGCTTGGAGTTGAAACGCCGAGTAAATGACAATTATGTGCATTTCTGTTTTTGGCCGCTTGTTCAAATTCACGAGATCCCTGCTATTGATGGTGGGGAATGGAGAGAGGACGCCGCTAAGGATTCAAATCTGACCCGACGGTTCGCGATTTGGAGGTGTGATGGAGGAGTTATGAAGGGATTAAAGAGGAGGTAACCATGGATGAAGCTTGAAGCTCCTCCTCCGCATAATGCCATCCCAAGGTAGAAGAAAGGCATCAGAGCGCCACGTGGCACTCCGTGATTGGCCGAGAATTACGAATGAACCGCCTCTAGGAAAATTAGGAAAATGGTCTTAAAATTCGAAAAATTCCTAGAACCATTTTGGAATATTTGGAACCCAATAAAATTGGTTTCACTGAATTTGATGAAATTTGTGGAATTGAATATTCAGCGCCGAATCACAGTGCATTAAACAAAAGCCTCATGAGATAAAATAGGGGCGGGTTCCAAAATCTGGGAATCATTCCAAAATCATTTTGGAATATTTGGGACCTAATTGAAGTGATTTCGGATTTTTGGAGCATTTTTGGACTCCTAAAATTTCTGGTACTAATGAACTGAGAAATTCGATTTTTCGAACGGAAGGGAATTGAATCCCGATTTTGGATGGGAAAGGATGCCAGGTTACATTAAACACCAAGGAAACTCCAATTTTTGAATTTAATTAATTTAAATTAGATTTTTCTCCAAAAGGCGAAACTGAGGATGTTACAAACCTACCTCTTAGAGAGAATCTCGCCCCGAGATTCTGACGAGAAAGAAAGAGATCGGAAACTCGTCAAGATCTTCTTCACGCCCTGTAGCTTCCTTCTCGTAATGATTATTCCACTGAACCTTGCAGAATTTGATCACCCGACTTCGGGTTCGACGCTCGACTTCATCCAAAATCTTGACGGGATACTCCGGATACGACAGGTCTTCTGTTAGCTCCATTTCTTCCAATGGCATCTGATGCTCGAGTACTCGAGACATTTCTTCAACTGAGACACATGAAAGACGTCATGTACCCCTGACAGCTGTGGAGGCAACTCCAACTTATATGCGACTTCTCCTTTTCTGGCAATCACTGAGAATGGACCAATGTAGCGGGGCGCCAACTTCCCACTAATTCTAAACCGTTTCATTCCCTTCAGAGGCGAAACTTTCAGATACACATGATCACCAGGTGCAAAGCTTAATTCCCGTCGACGATTATTCGCATAACTTTTCTGTCTTGACTAGGCGGTCTTTAAATTCACGCGGATTTGCCGGACTTGCTCTTCGGCTTCTTTCAGAATATCAGGTCCAATGATTTGTCCACCCTCGCTTCCTTCCAATACAAAGGTGTTCTGCATTTCTTCCGCAAGTGTGGCCTCAAAAGGTGCCATCTTCAAACTAGCTTGATAATCAAGTATTATACTAAAACTCAAGATAGGCAAATTCTCGATCCCACTAACCTTTGTATGTCGTGAGCACAAGATCTCAACATGTCTTCCAATATCTGATTTATTCTTTTTGTTTGACCGTCGGTCTAGGGATGGTAGGCAGTACTGAAATTCAAATTTGTACCCAATACCTCATGCAATCTTTGCCAGAACCTTGAGGTAAACTGGGATCCCCGATCGGACACGATCTTCCTCGGCACACCATGCAAACACACTATCTTGGCCATATATAAATCAGAAGCTTATCACCCGAATAAGTCGCCTTTACAGAATGAAATGCGCCACCTTGGTTAATCTGTCCACAATGACCCAGATTGAATCATATCCGGATTTGGTTTTGGGTAATCCCGTAATAAAATCCATCCCAATTTCTTCCCATTTCCAAACAGGAACTTGCAAAGGTTGCAATAGACCGGCTGGTCTCTGATGTTCGGCTTAACTAACCGGGCAGATATCACATCGTACTACGGTCAAGAATTTCTTTCTTCATATTGACCACCAATACTTTTCTTTCAAATCCGCATACATCTTGGTACCTCCCGGATGAATAGAATACATAGAGTCGTGAGCCTCTTTCAAGATCACATCCTTGATTTCTTCTTGGTTGGGGACTACTATTCTCTTCCCGAACCAAACCGTACCTTTTTCATCTTCCGAAAATCCGGGGTGTTTCCCTTTCTTCAAGCCATCTTTTAGGTCTGCAATACTTTATCATTCTTCTGAGCCTCTATGATCTGGTCTTCTAAGGTCGATTTTACCTCAACGTTGAAAATGCAGCCTTCATTTACCCATTCCAAATTAAGACGCCAGAACTCTTCATGAAGAATCGTCCGGCTTTCCTCAGACTATAACATTGTTGCAGTAGCTCTTTCTACTTAAGGCATCCGCAACAACATTAGCTTTTCCAGGGTGATAATGGATTCCCACATTATAGTCCTTCACCAACTCCAACCATCTCCTCTGCCTCAAGTTTAGATCGGACTAGGTGAAGATATACTTCAAACTCTTATGATCCGTATAGATCTCACATCTATTGCCAATCGTAATGCCTCCAAATCTTGAGTGCATGCACAATCATGCTAACTCCAAGTCATGAGTGGGGTAATTTTCTTCATGAGGTCGCAGTTGTCTTAAAGCATAAGCTATAACTTTTCCTTCTTGCATCAAAACACATCCAAGTCCTTGCTTTGAAGCATCACAGTAAACCTCGAAATCCTTATGGACATCAAAGTGCATTAAGAACTGTGCTGAAGTTAGTCTCTTCTTCAACTCCCGAAAGCTCGCCACACGATTTAGTCCATTCAAACTTCTTCTTTTTCTTCGTTCCGAGTTAGATGTCTGGCTATCTTCGAGAAACCTTCAATGAATCACCGATAGTAACCAGCTAATCCCAGAAAACTCCGGATGTTCGGGACCGACTTTGGTTGCTTCCAATCTAACACATCCCTCACTTTAGCAGGATCCACTTCTACTCCTTCAGCGGAAATGATATGACCCAGGAAAGAAACTTCCTTCAACCAAAAGTCACACTTACTGAACTTAGCATACAACTGATGCCCTCTTAACGTTTCCAAGACTATCCTCAGATGGTCTTCATGTTCTTTTCTGCTCTTGTAATAAACAAGAATGTCGTCGATGAAGACTACAACAAACTTGTCTAAATACTCCATGAACACCTTATTCATCAGATTCATGAAATAGGAGGGAGCATTTTTTAATCCAAAAGACATCACCAGAACTCGCATACCTATATCCGTAGTGAAGGCTATCTTTGGAATATCTTCTTTCCTTATCTTCAGTTGATGATATCCCGATCTCAAATCTATCTTGGAGAAGACTTGGGCTCTTTTCAACTGATCAAACAGATCATCTATCCGAGGTAGCGGATACTTGTTCTTTATGGTGACCTCATTCAAAGATCTGTAGTCTATACACATCCTCAGACTCCCATCCTTCTTCGTGATGAAGATCACTGCGATCCCTAAGGCGCATTTAACCGGGCCTGATGAATCCTTTTCCTCGCAGCTTCTTCAATCAGCTTCTTCATCTCTACCAACTCATTGGAAGGTAGCTTAAGGTCTCTTCGAGATTGGAGCTGTACTGTGTACAAGCTCGATCACAAACTCGACATCCCTGGTCCGTGGCATACTGTGCAAATCTTCAGAAACACATCCGGTGCTCATTGACTACCTAAGACATTTTCCAACAATGTACCTTTCAGACGACTCAGTACTACCCCCTTAGAGGAAAGATTAGACAAGAACTCCACTCTAATCCCTCAGGGCTAGTAAGAGAGATAGCTCTACTAGCACAATCTATCTCGACTTTGTACTTGGTTAACCAATCCATTCCAAGGATTACTTCTATACCCTTAGTATCCAATAGTATTAAGTTCGCTTAGAACTTTACCCCTTTTATTTCTATATCCATTTTCGCATAAACAAATAGCTTGTTCTTAATTCTTTACCAGGATTGAACTAATAAAGGGTTTCTTAACTGAATCAGATCCCAACTATGCTTTTAACCAAGTATTCTCGATATGAAGGAATGCGTTGCACCGTAATCAAACAGAATCAAGGTGCATCGAAGTTGACATAGAACTTACCATAGACCACATCTCCGCGATCTTAAGCCTCCTCAAAGAAGGATATGGTTCACCCGCCTCTTCCAAATAGCCCCTGGCGCGGCGCGGGGTTTGCGGGGTACCTCTCCCTTGCGCCGGTGCAGGGGCATGGGCTGGTGTAGATCCCAAGTTAAACCTCACTGGGGTCACTGGCTGACACTTCTGCGGGCAATTATTGGCATAGTGGCCCATCTTCTGCTAGCTTGAAGCACCGAACTCCCCGCCATTGCACATCGTTTTTCTAAGCTTGGGCCTCGCATTGCCGGGCAGGGGCTTGACCAACTGGGCGAGGGGTGGACATTGGGGTCCTTGGGGCGTTGGAGACCGGCCTGGCTGGCCGCCTGAACGCGGCGGGCCTAGAGCCGCCGGCACTCGCCGCTCGGGAACATCATCTTCCGCTTTCGTGATTCAAATAGCTGGTGCTGAGCATCCTCTTGGATCAGAGCCTTGTTCACCATATGTTGGAACGACGGAAAGTCGTTCGAGACCACCGGATCTTCGTGTTAGGTCAAGGCCCTCCATAAAACGCCAGATCTTGGCCTCATCTACAGTAACATCAAGAATGCGATAGCGAAAGTCGGGTGAAATGGTTCAGATACTCTGACACCGACAAATTCCCTCGCTAGCTTATGAAACTCCCGCCGCTTTATCTCCATGATGCTCCTTCGATATGGGTAGCTCTAAGGCTTCCACGAACTCATCCCAACCAATCTTCTCGTGGATCAAGATGGGCAAGATAATAATTTTCCCACCAGTCGGCCACAGGTTTTTAAATCTGCGAAGCAAACTCGACACTCTCCAGTGTCATCACATTGAGCCGTGGAGCTTCCTTTCCACCTCTTTCAGCCAATCATCCGCTTCTAGTGGATCCATCGCCCCGCAAAGGTGGGAGGTCTCGCCTCATAAACTCCCCAAACTTAGATTGGGGCGCTCATGCCTCGAGCCGTGTAACATCCTCGCTTTGCTTTCCGGGAAAAATCTAATTTAAATTAATTAAATTCAAAAATTGGAGTTTCCTTGGTGTTTATGTTAACCTGGATCCTTTCCCATCCAAAATCGGAATTTAATTCCTTCCGTCAAAATCGAATTTTCGTGTTCCTCACTGCACCAAATTTCACCAAAGTCCAAAAATGCTCCAAAAATCCCAAAATCACTTCAATTATGTCCCAAATATTCCAAAATAATTTTTGGAATGATTCCCCGGATTTTTGGACCTTCACCCCTATTTTATCTCGCGCGGCTTTCATTTAATGCCCGCTGTTCGCGCCCGAATATTTAATTCCACAAATTTCATCCAAATTCCGCGAAATGAATTTTATTGGGTTCCAAATATTCCAAAATGGTTCTAGGAATTTTTCCAGAATTTTTAGACCATTTTTGCTAATTTTTCTCTAGGGCATCACATTTACGTAACTATCTACTAATCTGAGTCGCCACGCGGGCAAAGCTACAAGACTTTCTTCTTCCTTGAGCCATGCACGCTTGCTTCCTGTGCAACAATGGAGAAGACTCCATAGCTTTTGTTCTTCATTCAAACGACCATAACTCTCCAACCAATGCTCCGATTTGCGAATCTGGCCGAGTCCATTAGATCCGTGATTTACGATATCTTTCCATTCCCCACCATCAATAGCCCGGGATCTCTCCGGAATTGGAACCGTTGGCCAAAAACCGAAATTGCTTTAATTGTCATTTACTCGGCCGTTTCAACTCCAAACGACGTGCTTCCACTTCTCATATCTCCGTGTGGCCGTCCTCTTCCTGGTAGCCCTCACTACTTGCCTCTCTAACTCGTTCATCCGCTAGATTGATAAAACCGCCGAGGAAACACGTTTTCGGGTGTTCTTCGTGTTCATCGTTGTTCTTCCCTCTCCGGTGGGTCATTCTCAACTCCGCTGGTTCCTTGTGACCTTGGGGGAGTCTAGTATCTAATCTTTCAATCAATTTTAGGATCCATCAAGATTTGGAGACGAATTTCACGCTTTTGTCATTTCAGCCGGAACTCCGTTCATCGTCGAATTCGTCGTCTCCAGTGAGTTTTGATCCAATTCCTTGCTCCTATAGGTCCCTTTAGATGTCCTCTAGATGATCCATCAATTGATCATGCAAATTTGGGGCAAAATCCGGATTTTTTTGGAGAAAACCCGTTCTCTGTTTTTGTTTGGGCATTGCCCGTAAGGCGGCGCCCCACCGGGTCGCCGCCTCGCCGCCTCACCCTCCAAGTTTCCTCCATGGCCATGGCTATGGCCAAAGGTTGAAGGAGCCCCTAGAGAATGACATGTGGGGCCCACTTGCCATAGACTCCATTCCCATGCCAAAATTCAGAAAATATAAAAGGAATATTCCGAGGATATTCCCTCGATTTCAAATTTTCCAATTTTTGAACTTCGGAAGCTCATATCTTTTCCGTCCGAACTCCGATTGACTCCTTTCAAATTCCTAAATTCATCTAAAATCAATACCTACCTGCCAAGATTACTTTTGTAATTTTTGGATTTTATTTATTTTCTTGTATTTATTTGTTGTCTCGCTTATGCCAGAGTCGAGGAGTCGTCCGAATCCGCCGACCCGACGCCGACTTCAAGCGTCACGACTCGCCGCGATCAAGGCAAGTCTCTCTCGACGATGTTGACCCTATGTTTCCAAATGTGTTTTAAAGTGTTTTCTAAACTTGCATGCTATGTTTATCATCATATGTCAAATATAAGTGAATAGTTAATCCAATTTGTGAATACCTCCTTTGTTATTAACATCCATGCTTACTTGTAACCCTAGGACATTTGCTATGCCATGCTTACCTTATATGGTACCCTTTATGCAATAGAACGGTAGAATTGCTTAGGACCAATATTGATGAAAATAACCCATGGGCGGGATTATACAAAATGATGATTTAAAGTGTGATTTGGAAATGACTATATGATTTTGGTACTGTTTTTATAAAATAAAAAGAAAAGGAAAAAGGGTTTGACTTAGGCTGAATGGATTGTCGTGTGGGTGCGGATTGAGCACTAGTTGCATTGTGCAAGTGCCGCCCCAAGTCAATTAAGGACCGACGCTTATGATTGTCCATTCTAAGCATAACCGTACTACCACATGTCTATAATGGTACGACCTGGTTAACTAATTTGTAGAAACCTAACTTAGACTCACCAAATGGTGGAATGTGAGTGCCTGATAGAGGCAAGGTTGTTTTTCTCACACACGCAAGAGGGGCTTTTGTACTGGTGGATTCAACCCTAACAAAGGGTGAAACCTCAATGGTGGGTCGGGTTAGGCGATACATTGTAAAGGCCTTGTCATGATTTCTCTCGCCGAACACCAAAGGAAGTGTGTTAATAGCTTGGCATCAAGAGAACATCATGTCTTGTGGGTAAAGTTGTACACCTCTCGCAGAGTTAAAACTATTTGAATAGCCGTGTTTATGGTCAAGGGCAAAGCAAAGAATGCTTTCATATTGGTAGACTTTGGTTTTGGTTTTAAAACTAAACGGTGTTTTGTTTTGGGATTCGGGAGTGGTTAGAACTCTCGGATGTTTAATGGCGGATGGAGCCAACCAGGTGGAAAGAACTCGTGGTCGTGGTCTTGATGGAAAGAGTCATGTGTGATTAAACTTGATCTTTTAAAAGTTGGCGGTTAGAGCCTTTATTTTGGTGATGGTGGATAGAACCTTCACCGCAATATTACATAGTTCAATCATTAAAAGAATTGCTAAAACATGCTTTGTGAAATCTATTAGCAAAGATGGTTTAACGAATTTGGCTTTGTGCAAAAGAACCCTACTAAGCTTCCTTTGGAAAACCCCACATAATCATACTTTCCCGACTTGCCGAGTACTTTTGTACTCACGTGCTACCCATCTTGTCATCATCGAGAACTACCAGACGCAGCCAAGGACGGTGAGTTCTACAATCAAGACTTCGAGGAGGATTGCCAAGATAGCTAGTCGCGTGTCTTGTCGCCGCCTGTGGTGTTTTTGGTGTTTGCTTGTTGTCGCTTGCTTCCGCTGTTGTGTTCCTGGCCTCGTGACCGAGTATTGTAATAAGTGGCCATGTGGCCCATACTTTATTATTTATGATACAATTTCGTTATGTTCGCAATGACGTATCATCATGGATCGTGTGTACTAGCTAATGATCCGGGACTAGTACGGAAATACACAGAGATTTCTGATAGCTGATCCGAGTCTCACAAATGTGGTATCGTGAGCCTGGACGACTTGCTAGAAGCGGATGATTGGTCAAGGAGGTGGAAAGGAAGCTCCACCTAGCTCAATGTGATGACCTGGAGAGTGTCAGGTTTGCTTCGCACCAGTTGAAGGGCACAACAGAAAATTGGTGGGAAAATTATTGTGCCGCCCATGCTGATCCTCAGAATATTGCTTGGGATGAGTTCGTGGAAGCTTTCCAAGCCACCCATACCCCGAAGGGCATCATGGAGATGAAACGACGGGAGTTTCACAAGCTGCAACAGGGAAATCTGTCGGTGTCAGAGTATCTGAACCGTTTCACCCTGCTTTCACGCTATGCGGCTGCGGATGTTGCAACTGATGAGGCCAAGATTTAGCGTTTTATGGAGGGCCTTGACCCTAATCTGAAGATCCAGCTGGTTTCGAACGACTTTCCGTCGTTCCAACATATGGTGAACAAGGCTCGATCCAAGAGGATGCTCAAAGACTGGGCCTATTTGAATCGCGAAAGCGAAAGATGATGTTCCAGAACTAGCGAGGTGCCAGCAGCTCTAGGCCCCACACGCTCCAAAGAAGAAATTTCAAAGAGCCGCCAGCTGGCCCAACGCACTAAGGACCCCAATGTCCACCCTCGCCTGGGCTTGGTCAAGCCCCTGCCGGCAATGCAGGCACTCAAGCCCAGAAGAGCAGTACTGCGATAGCAGGAGTTCAGTGTTTCAACTGCAGGGAGATGGGACACTATGCTAACAATTGCCCTCAGAAGCGGCAGCCAGTTACCCCAGTGAGGTTCAATCTGGGATCAAGACTCCACCGTGCTCCTCGCACCGGGCGCAAGGAAGAGGTACACCGCACTTCGCTGCATGCCAAGGACTCAGCCTGGACGAGGGCGCCAGAATCACATCATCACGAGGAGGCTCAGATGCGCCTGATGTGGTTTATGGTAAGTTCTATGTCAACTCAGTACCTGCTTCAGTTCTATTTGATTCTGGTGCAACACATTCTTTCATATCAGAATACTTGGTTAAAAGGCATAATTGGGATACTATATAGTTAAGGAACCCTTTATTAGTGCAATCCTGGCAAAGAACTAAGAACAACCATTGCTTGTCTTAAATTGATATAGAAATAAAAGGGGTAAAGTTCCTAGCGAACTTAATACTATTGGATACTAAGTTATAGAAGTAATCCTTGGAATGGACTGGTTAACCAAGTACAAGGGTCAGATAGATTGTGCGAGTAGAGCTATCTCTCTTACTGTAACACCCCGGCATCTAATACGCCTGAATGCTACCAAACATCGATTATGTATCATCTAAATACTACAAATAAAAGAAAATTACAGCAAAGGACCAATTGCTAGAACCGAAAATTTCGCAAAGATCTCCTTTGTTTAATCATGATCTCAAGCAACCATAATAGCATAGCAGAATATGACATAATATGAAACATCTAAAACAGCAATAATAAGCGGCACGGAAGCAATATAAGTCCACTTTAAGCATCCCAAAGTCATCATTAGCCAAATGAAACTAATAAGGCAATCCTAGCACACATCTAAACCATAAACATCAATGGTATCACATTAAGTTTTATTGTCATGACTCCAAATGATTCCATTGTGGAATCAATTGCATGAACTACGTGGAGATGTGTGACTATTCCCTTTTCCCTCATGCCGATCTCAAGGTACCTAAAAACAACATAAAACACAAGCGTGAGTTCAAAACTCAAAGAAAGTGTATTGTAATGGAAAAACAAAGATCAAGTCAACAAACCATCATCACCAATCTCCAAAAGCACATCATAACACAACATGGTTAGCATTCCAAACATCTTTTAAGCATCCATGTACTCATCTCGTGAGCAACTCATAAGTATTCACATCGCTATCTCATAAACATCATCATATACATATTTCATTAATGCAATGCAATGCACATGTCTCCTTGGAAACTCATACCGGTATGGTTGAGTGCACACCCGCCGGCATGCACTCCTTTCCCCTTCCATCCCGAAGATGGAGGGTGCCTATCACTCGCCTCCATTCACCTCGGTGAAGGAATCACGATGTAGGACTTATTCAAAGAATAGCCCTGACTAGTCATAACAGCTCTCACCGACCCTACCGGAATAGTTATGACTTATCTCACCGGCCGCCATGAAAAATATGCCATGTGTGCAAAACGGACAGCAACATATACAGGAATAGAACTATTGCATATCAACACTTGGCATCGAAACATGTAGGTCCAGACTAACAATCGACGGTAACCATTCACAACATAGCATGTAAATCACTTATCATCATCAAGCATTTTAATCATGGCATGAAGACATCATATCATCGACAATATTTAAAAACATAGCATAAGGACATCATATCAATTATAACATGTAGTTCATAGCAAGACAGCATGTTATCTATCCCAAACACTATCAAGCAATTCTAGCAACACATATAATGTTCAATCCACACAACACACTTGCCTTCAACCGCGGGCAACGGAGTGACGAGAGGTTGAGGGCACTCCCGGAGGCACACCACCTGCAAACACGCCACACACTTAATTCGACTCCTCAAAACAGTACCCACTACACCTAATACGCTATATACTCCAAAACCCCGAAATCACAGATTTTGCCCCGTTCTGGACAGCGGCTTCGAAAAAACATAACTTGAGTTCTAGAACTCCAAATTGAATAAACGAGTACATCCTCGCGTAGCTTAGACATTTCCCAACTTTTTCTAGTTATAGGTAAAGACTGATTCGGACTGTAATGTTGTTTAATCTAACGTTGAACACGAACTGTCTCAATCTCGTCACAGATTTGACAGCGCTCGGTAAAACAGGCATAACTTCCAAACGGCTGGGCGGAATTTCAATTTATTTATATGCACTGAAAGATAATGAAATTATCTACAACTTCCTAGAAGTCCGTACGGACAGATTCCGATTCTAAATTGGCGAAAACGCCTGCCCTAACTCGGGGTCCCAATCTGCCCGAACCAGAATGTGAATACAACTCTAGTTCTTTTCAGATCTACTTCATGGCAGCACGTGCTCTTGATCTAAAAACCCCAAATCTACCATGATAACAGTACCTAGACCACCCCACAGTCTTCCCATCATCATACCTTAGCCCGACGAACAACGAACGAGGAAAAACTCCTCCCGGTCGCCCAATCTCGCTCCACGCGCTAAAACCTTCAGATCTCCACGTCGCGGATTGCCCCAAAGGATGGATCTTCAAGTTGGGGAGGTGGAGAACACCCCTATGGGCAGCAAGGAAGGTGGAGAGGGATGGGGAAGAGGTGGGCACAAGGGTGGCGGCTAGGGAGGTGGAGGCTAGGAGGTGGAGAGGTGGGGAGGTGGAGGCTAGGGCTTGGAGAGGTGAGGGGCGCATGGGGGCAAGGGGCTGGCGATGGATCCCCCCTTGCTGCCCTCCTCCCCCTCATGGGCCAAAACACCCCACCCTCGGCCCAAGAGGTGCCCCCCCTAAGGCCCAATTCCCCCCTGGAGAGGCCCGAACTCCCGAAAATGGCCCGAAATGCGTCCAAACGGCATAACGTAAAGTTTTAACCTCAAATTTCATATTTTATAAAGTTTTTGACCTCATCAAGCAAATTAAGTAAGGCTACGACACTCCGTGGTGTCATATCTCTTAATCCCCCGATCTCCCGAAAACGCAAGTAAACCTCGAGCCGTAAGGTTTTATCCTCTAAATTCACATTTTATAATGTCACACCAATCCGTAGTATCACACTTACCAGCCCTGAGGGGATTAGAGTGGAGTTCTTGTCTAATCTTTCCTCTAAGGGGGGTAGTACCCTGAACCGTCTGAAGGGGACGTCGTTGGAGAATGTGCCGATAGTCAATGAGTACCCGGATGTATTCCCAGAGGAGTTGCCCGGTATGCCACCCAACTGGGATGTCGAGTTTGTGATTGAGCTTGTACCTGGTACGGCTCCAATCTCGAAGAGACCTTACCGGCAACCTTCCAATTAGTTAGTCGAGATGAAGAAGCAGATTGAGGAATTACAAGAGAAAGGATTCATCAGGCCCAGTTCGTCGCCGTGGGGATCGCCAGTAATCTTCGTCACAAAGAAGGATGGTAGTCTACGAATGTGCATAGACTACAGGTCTTTGAATGAGGTGACAATCAAGAACAAGTATCCGCTACCTCGAATAGACGACTTGTTTGATCAGTTGAAAGGAGCCCAAGTTTTCTCCAAAATAGATTTAAGGTCCGGATATCATCAGCTGAAGATCAGGAAAGAAGATATTCAGAAGACAGCTTTTACTACCCGGTATGGACTGTACGAGTTTATAGTAATGTCCTTCGGATTAACCAATGCCCCTTCCTATTTCATGAATCTGATGAATAAGGTGTTCATGGAGTATTTAGACAAGTTTGTGGTAGTCTTCATTGACGACATCCTTGTCTATTCCAAGAGCAGAAAAGAACATGAAGACCATCTGAGGATAGTCTTGGAAACGTTACGAGAGCATCAGCTTTATGCTAAGTTTAGCAAGTGTGACTTTTGGTTGAAGGAAGTTTCTTTCCTGGGTCATATCATTTCTGCTGAAGGAGTAGCAGTGGATCCTGCTAAAGTGAGGGATGTTTTGGATTGGAGGCAACCCAAGTCCGTCCTGGACATCAGAAGTTTTCTGGGATTAGCAGGTTATTATCAAAGATTCATTGAGGGTTTCTTGAAGATAGCCAGACCTCTTACCCAGCTTCTGAAGAAAGAGAAGAAGTTTGAATGGACTAAATCTTGTGAGCAGAGTTTTCAGGAGTTGAAGAAGAGATTAACCTCAGCCCCAGTTCGGATTCTGCCTGATATCCATAAGGATTTCGAGGTTTACTATGATGCTTCGAAGCAAGGTCTTGGATGTGTTTTGATGCAAGAAGGAAAAGTTATAGCTTATGCTTCACGACAACTGCGACCTTATGAAGAAAACTACCCCACTCATGACTTGGAGTTAGCTGTAGTGGTGCACGCACTCAAGATTTGGAGACATTACCTGATCGGCAATAGATGTGAGATCTATACGGATCACAAGAGTTTGAAGTATATCTTCACTCAGTCCGATCTCAACCTGAGGCAGAGAAGATGGTTGGAACTGGTAAAAGATTATAATGTGGGAATCCATTATCACCCCTGGGAAAGCAAATGTTGTTGCAGATGCATTAAGCAGGAAAGCTTATTGCAACAACGTTATGGTACAGGAAAGCCAGCCAGCTCTTCATGAAGAATTCCGGCGTCTTAACTTGAAATTGGTGAATGAAGGTTGTATCTTCAATATTGAAGTGAGATCAACCCTAGAAGACCAGATCCGAGAGGCTCAGAAGGATGATAAGGGTATTGCAGACCTAAAAGAGGGCATGAAGAAAGGGAAACACCCCAGATTTTCGAAAGATGAAAAAGGTATTGTTTGGTTCGGGAAAAGAATAGTAGTCCCCAACCAAGAGGAAATCAAAGATGTGATCTTGAAGGAAGTTAATGATTCGGTGTATTCCATTCATCCAGGAGGTACCAAGATGTATGCGGATTTGAAAGAGAAATATTGGTGGTCCAATATGAAGAAAGAAGTTGCTGATTTTGTAGCTCGGTGTGATGTTTGCCAGTTGGTGAAAGCAGAGCATCAGAGACCAGCCGGTTTGTTGCAACCTTTGCAGGTTCCGGTTTGGAAATGAGAAGAAATTGGAATGGATTTTATAACCGGACTCCCCAAAACCAAATCTGGTTATGATTCCATCTGGGTTATCGTGGACAGATTAACCAAAGTAGCTCATTTCATTCTTGTGAAGACGACTTATTCTGGTGATAAGCTCGCCGAGTTATATATGGCCAAGATAGTGTGTTTGCATGGTGTGCCGAAGAAGATCGTGTCCGATCGAGGATCTCAGTTTACCTTAAGGTTTTGGCAGAAATTGCATGAGGTTTTGGGCACAAATTTGAACTTCAAGATCGCTACCATCCTGCATGATGGAAAGACGGAAAGAATAAATCAAATCCTAGAAGATATGTTGAGAGCCTGTGCTTTGACCTATAAAGGTTCGTGGGATCAGAATTTGCCCTATGCTGAGTTTTCGTATAATAACAGTTATCAAGCCATTCTGAAGATGGCACCATTTGAAGCTCTGTACGGAAGGAAATGTAGAACTCCCTTGTATTGGAAAGAGACCGATGGGGGATAAATCATTGGACCTGATATTCTGAAAGAAGCCGAAGAACAAGTCCGGCAGATTCGCGTGAATCTGAAGACATCCCAGACAAGACAGAAAAGTTATGCGGATAATCATCGACAGGAATTAAGCTTTGCACCTGGTGATCATGTGTATCTGAAAGTTTCACCTCAGAAGGGTATGCGCCGATTCAGAGTTAGTGGGAAGTTAGCGCCTCGCTACATCGGACCATTCTCAGTGGTTGCCCGAAGAGGAGAGGTGGCTTATAAGTTGGAGTTGCCTCCACAGCTATCAGGGGTACATGATGTCTTCCATGTGTCTCAGTTAAAGAAATGTCTCAGAGTACCCGAGCATCAGATGCCTTTTGAAGAGTTGGAAGTGAAAGAAGACCTGTCGTATCCAGAGTATCTAGTCAAAATTTTGGACGAAGCTGAGTGCCGAACTCGAAGTCGTGTGATCAAATTCTGCAAGGTTCAGTGGAGTAACCATTCTGAGAAAGAAGCTACCTGGGAGCGAGAAGAGGATCTTCGAGCAGAGTTTCCTGATCTCTTTCTTTCTCCGTCCGAATCTTGAGGACGAGATTCTCTCTAAGGGGGCTAGGTTTGTAACATCCTCAGTTTCGCTTTCTGGGAAACATCTAATTTAAATTAATTAAATTCAAAAATTGGAGTTTCCTTGGTGTTTATGTTAACCTGGCATCCTTTCCCATCCAAAATCGGAATTTAATTCCCTTTCGTTCGAAAAATAGAATTTTCAGGTTCCCGCCGGTACCCGAAATTTCACCCAAGTCCAAAAATGCTCCAAAAATCCCACAATCACTTAAATTTTGTCCCAAATATTCCAAAATTATTTTTGGAATGATTCCCCGGATTTTTGGACCTTCACCCCTATTTTATCTCGCTGCGCTGCTTAATGCCCGCTACTCGAATATTTAATTCCACAACTTCTGCTAAACGAATTTTATTGGGTTCCAAATATTCCAAAATGGTTCTAGGAATTTTTCTGGAATTTTTAGACTATTTTTGCTAATTTTTCTCTAGGGCGCCACGCTTACGTAATCCTCGGCCAATTCCGAGCTCGCCACGCGGGCGTTGCTACAAGACTTTCTTCTTCCTTGAGCCATGCACGCTTGTTTCCTGTGCAATAATGGAGAAGACTCCCATAGCTTTTGTTCTTCATTCAAACGACCATAACTCTCCAAACAATGCTCCGATTTGCGAACTGGCCGAGTCCATTGATCCGTGATTTACGATATCTTTCCATTCCCACCATCAGAGTCTGATCTCGCTGGAATTGGAACCGTCGGCCAAAAACCAAAATTGCTTTAATTGTCATTTACTCGGCCGTTTCAACTCCAAACGACGTGCTTCCACTTCTCATATCTCCGTGTGGCCGTCGTCTTCCAGGTGGTAGCCCTCACTCCTTGCCTCTCCAACTCGTTCATCCGCTTAGATCGAAAACCGCCGAGGAAACACGTTTTCGGGTGTTCTTCGTGTTCATCGTTGTCCTTCCCTCTCCGGTGGGTCATTCTCAACTCCGGTTGGTTCCTTGTGACCGTGGGGGAGTCTAGTATCTAATCTTTCAATCAATTTTAGGATCCATCAAGATTTGGAGACGAATTTCGCGCTTTTGTCATTTCGGCTGGAACTCCGTTCATCGTCGAATTCGTCGTCTCCGATGAGTTTTGATCCAATTCCTTGCTCCTATAGGTCCCTTAGGATGTCCTCTAGATGATCCATCAATTGATTTTGCCAAGTTTCATGCAAATTTGGGGCAAAATCCGGATTTTTTGGGGAAAACCTGCTTCTCGCTTTTGTTTGGGCATTGCCCGTGCGCGGCGCCATGCCCGCCCACCACGCCACCTCGCACTGCCGCCGCCACGCCGCCGCCTTCGCCGCCGCCCGCTCGCGACTTCGCCTCCGGCCGCTCGCCGCCGCCACGGCCGCCTCCCTCGCCGCCTCACCCCCCTCCAAGCTCTCCTCCATGGCCATGGCTTTGGCCAAAGGTTGAAGGAGCCCCCCTAGAGAATGACATGTGGAGCCCACTTGCCATAGACCCATTCCCATGCCAAAAATTCAGAAAAATAGAAAAGGAATATTCCGAGGAATATTCCCTCGATTTCCAATTTTCGAACTTCGGAAGCTCATATCTTTTCCGTCCAAACTCCGATTGACTCCGTTCAAATTCCTAAATTCATCTAAAATCAATACCTACCTGCCAGTACTACTTTTGTAATTTTTGGATTTTATTTATTTTATTGTATTTATTTGTTGTCTCGTTTTGCGCGTAGCCGAGAAGCCGTCAGAGTCCGCCAACCCCGCCGCCGGACTTCAAGCGTTCACCGACCTCGCCGCGACCGAAGGCAAGTCTCTTTGACGCATGTTGACCCTATGTTTCCAAATGTGTTTTAAAGTGTTTTATAAACTTGCATGCTATGTTTATCATCATATGTCAAATATAAGTGAATAGTTAATCCAATTTGAGAATACCTCCTTTGTTATTGACATCGATGCTTACTTGTAACCCTAGGACATTTGCTATGCCATGCTTACCTTATATGGTACCCTTTGTGTAATAGAACGGTAGAATTTCTTAGGACCAATATTGATGAAAATAACCCATGGGCGGGATTATACAAAAATGATGATTTAAAGTGTGATTTGGAAATGACTATATGATTTTGGTACTATTTTTATAAAATAAAAAGAGAAGGAAAAAGGGTTTGGACTTGGGCGGAATGGATTGTCGTGTGGGTGCGGATTGAGCACTAGTTGCATTGGGCCCATGGCAATTAAGGACCGACGCTTATGATTGTCCATTCTAAGCATAACCGTACTACCACATGTCTATAATGGTACGACCTGGCTAACTAATTTGTAGAAACCTAACTTAGACTCGCCAAATGGTGGAATGTGAGTGCCGGATAGAGGCAAGGTTGTTTTTCTCACACGGCGCAAGAGGGGGCTTCTGTACTGGGTGGATTGAACCCTAACAGCAGTGAAACCTCAGCGGGTGGGTCGGGTTAGGCGTATACATTGTAAAGGCCTTGTCATGATTTCTCTGCCGGCCCACCAAAGGAAGTGTGTTAATAGCTTGGCATCAAGAGAACATCATGTCTTGTGGGTAAAGTTGTACACCTCTGCAGAGTTAAAACTATTCGAATAGCCGTGTTTACTGGTCAAGGGCAAAGCAAAGAATGCTTCCATATTGTTAGACTTTGGTTTTGGTTTTAAAACTAAACGGTGTTTTGTTTTGGGATTCGGGAGTGGTTAGAACTCTCGGATGTTTAATGGCGGATGGAGCCAACCAGGTGGAAAGAACCTGTTTCGTGTCTTGACGGAAAGAGTCATGTGTGATTAAACTTGATCTTTTAAAAGTTGGCGGTTAGAGCCTTTATATTGGTGATGGTGGATAGAACCTTCACCGCATTATTACATAGTTCAACTGTTAAAAATAATTGCTAAAACATGCTTTGTGAAATCTATTAGCAGTATGGTTTAACGAAATTTGGCTTTGTGCAAAAGAACCCTACTAAGCTTCCTTTGGAAAGCCCCACATAATCATACTTTCCCCGACTTGCTGAGTACTTTTGTACTCACGTGCTACCCATCTTGTCATCATCAGAGAACTACCAGGACGCAGCCGAGGACGGTGAGTTCTACACCGAAGACTTCGAGGAGGATTGCCAAGATAGCTAGTCGCGTGTCTTGTCGTCGCCTGTGGTGTTTTTGTTGTTTGCTTGTTGTCGCTTTTGCTTCCGCTGTCGTGTCTCCGGTCTCGTGACCGAGTATTGTAATAAGTGGCCATGTGGCCCATACTTTATTATTTATGATACAATTTCGTTATGTTCGGCAATGACGTATCATTGTTGATTGTGTGTACTGGCTACTGATCTGGGACTAGTACGGAAATACACAGGAGATTTCAGATAGCTTATCCGGGATCTCACAGCTGGTACAGCCTGGGGCTGGTTCAGAACATTCTGGGCTAATGCCTGAAGAAGTTGCAGTTGCATCGCCATCATCTGTTCCAGATTTGGCGGCTGATTCGGGGGTGGAGGTGGTATCGGCTCTTCCTGGGCTGCCGGGTGTTGGACATACTCTTGTCCCTGTTGCTGCTGTGGCTCCACAAAGTCCTCCTCCTTAAAGTGTACCTATCCACTACCGCGACCACAGCCTCTACCACGCCCTCTTCCTCTTCCACGACCACGGCCTGGGTTCTCCATCTGAAACTACTGACGAGGAAAGCACACGGAAGAAAGGAAGAGCAAAGGTAAGAAATATGGGACTAGTAACATCCACAACGACAAAAGCCCACAACAGAAGGAAAAACCAACAGAACTCCAATTAAAACAAAATAGTTTGAGGGATGGCTGTATCACAAATGCCGAAGGGCACGATACAATCCAACAAGCAATTATTCAATGTTCTAATCGAAACAAAATTAAGGCCCTCCCGATTAGAACAACTAGACGCTCGCGTCACTCTCGTAGACACGCGGGGACGGGTCCTCCTCCTCCTCCTCCTCCTCCTCCTCGCTCTTACTGTGGGAAGGTGTCGCTGAAGAAGAAGGTCCTGCACCTCCAGGGGCGGCCAAGAAACTCAGAGACACCCCCAAAGGTGACTGGCGCCGAACTGACTTGCGCGCGGTGGTGCGAAGCCTCAGGCCTTGATGACGCTTGGCTGGCGGGGCGTCGATCGGCACGTCGCGGGTAGGCGGGTCCTCCGGAACAGGCACTGGTGGTGGTGGTGCTACTGGCTGTGCCACCTGCACAGGAGCTAGTGGTGGAAGTGAACGGGCGTCCCTCCTCTCCTCCAGGAGCCGACGGTTCTCCTCTCTCACTGCAGTCAAGGCCCGGCGCAAATCCTGGAGCTCGCTGGTGATCCGCACATAGGCCTCATCCTGAGCCTGGATGAGAGACCCCATGTGCACGACTGTCGTGTTGGCCTCCTGCTCCAAACTCCTGAACTGGCTGCATATCATCCTGACCTGGAAGCGGGGAAAAGGCGGAACGGGGAGTCCTCGAGCCGATCGCGGTAGCTTTCCCCCAATTGGAGGATAGCCTTTCTGGCAGCATCCTGAAGTGCATGCGCCAGATTCCACCTCTCGACCGTGAAGTAGAACGGTCGGTCCTCGGCGCGGACTTGGCTCCTCGCGAAGACCAGCAACCGGACCTGCCACAAGTCCTGGGCAAGGCCGGGAATGAACGAGTAGCGATAATCAAGACGATGGGGAAACCCCAACTCCTGCAAAGATCGGGCCGATAGCCTCACGTAAACCTCCAAAGATGCGCGGCAAAAGTGGTGACAGTCGGCATCTACAAATTTTGAAATAGTTGGGATTAGTCAACAAGTTTTAAATAAAGGATAGGATAAGCACAAGACACTAAGAGAGGGAAGATAGAAGCAAGGAACTTAAACTTTTGTAAGTACGTTTTTATAAAAAAATATGAGTCCTTAAGGCTTTGCCATGCTAACTAGGTCACGTCCTACAGTCGTCCAGGCTCTGATACCACCGCTGTGGGACCCCGGATCAGCTATCCGAAATCTCTTGTGTATTTCCGAACTAGTCCCAGATCAGTAGCTAGTACACACAGTCAACAGTGATACGTCATTGCCGAACATAACGAAAATGTAACATAAATAATAAAGTATGGGCCACATGGCCACTTATTACAATACTCGGTCAGGAGACCGAAGACACGACAGCGGAAGAAAAAGCGACAAGAAGCGAACACCAAAAACACCACAAAGCATTTACAAGAAGCGCGACTAGCTATCCCGGCAATCTTCCTCGAAGTCTTCGTAGAACTCACCGCCTTCACCAAGGCCCCGGTAGTTCTCTGATGATGACAAGATGTGTAGCACGTGAGTACAAAAGTACTCAGCAAGTCTGGGAAAGTATGTGTATGTGGGGCTTTCCAAAGGAAGCTTAATAGGGTTCTTTTGCACAAAGCCAAATTTCATTAAACCATACTTAAGTATAATAGTCATAAAGTACATTTTAACAATTATTTTAGCAATTGAATTATTTAATAATTCAGTGAAGGTTCTATCCACCATCACCGGTATAAGGGCTCTAACCGCCAACTTTTAAAAGATCAAGTTTAATCACAGCTGACTCTTTCCGTCAAGGCATAAAACAGCTTCTTTCCACCTTGTTGGCTCAATCCGCCATTAAACATCCGAGAGTTCTAACCACTCCCGAATCCCAAAACCAACACCATTTAATTTTTAAAAACCAAGACCAAAGTCTACCAATATGAAAGCATTCTTTGCTTTGCCCTTGACCGTAGGCACGGCTATTCGAATAGTTTTAACTCTGCAGAGGTGTCGGGACCCCGAATTTGCAAATCCGGACCCTCTGTGTATTCAACACTAGTCCAGGAACGCGCTAGTGCACACAGTCTTAACATCGGTAAATATCACAATCATACCATTCGATACTAATAAAGTACTTTATTTAAATAGTCAAATCAAGTTACTCGACCTTATGGTCAAGTTACAAATGTATGATTTCGCTGGGCTAAACTTATTAAGAGAGAAATAGTAGCAAATGAAAATCAAATAACTTCGTGGCGCCATCCAAGAAACCACAGTAACCGATCGGGCTCGCTTCCCTAAGTAGACGGTTCCTCTTGGAGCTCCTACCCAAAGCCGGTGTAGTCTCCTCTTCAACTGTGTTGTATTGTGGCAAGGGTGAGTACTTGGTACTCAAGAAGTCATGCAATGTAATGCAAGCTAATATACTATATGCATGGCTTGGTACAAAGGAATAGCTCAAGGTATATTTGCAAAGAAACAAAGATTTGACAAATATCATAAGTAGATTCAAAGCAAAGAGAAACAAGTAAAGCGTAAATAAGTTTTCAAGGAGTTTTAATAAACATCTTTCCCATCCTAATCCACATTTCCATCAACATCATTATTAATCCAACCCAACCTTTCAAATCCAGGTTATTTTTGAGAAAATCTACCCCTTGACTGTAATTCCCGAGCGATGTCCAATACCGCGGACACGGCTATTCGAATAGATTCTACACTCTGCAGAGGTTATGCACTTTACCCACAAGATACAGTCAAACACCACAAAGGCGAGTTCCCGTAACAAAGTCTTTCGGAAACTTCTAACAATACAAGTGGTCCTCCCTGCTATTGCACACTAACCCTTCCCTTAGCTAAGGCGAAGTTTAGGCCAATCAACCGTTAGATGGGTACTGGCCTCACTCCCAGACGCCCCCCGCATAACTTACACAAAGGGTGTAGTTGACCTCCCGAGGTCCCACAGTACGTTATTAGCAACTTAGTCAACTAGGTCCGTCCCATTACGTACATGTGGTTGCACGTTAGACCCAGTTCAAAGGCTTGCAAGGTTAAGTCCTTAGGGTGACCAAGGCAAGACTACCCAAGAACCAAATCAACATCCCCAATGCCACAACTGCCCACCTGATTACTCTTGCCACATGCCCCTGGCCGAAACTATTTATCAAACCCCGCTTGATTACCATGCACCACGTGCCATCAACATCACATGATACCTTTCCAAAACAGGTTCAATATATCATTAAGTCAATATTAGCATTTGATTGTCCAAAATCATGTCATGAGCACGAAAGTGTGTCTAAGCGATACTACAACGGTCTAAAACCCATGTTGGCTATTTAATAATGTCCAACTAGTAATCCACAACTAGGTGACAAGGGTCATGGTACATATTTAAATAATCAAGGTGTCATACAAAGAAATTGGTATTTATCTAATCCCCATATTTAAATAAAGTATTTTCTAATTGAACTAGCATGCAATAGGTTAAATCAAAATAGATTTCAAAATAGGATCAACATGGTCAAAGCACAACTTGCCTTCAAAAAGTACTTGTTCTTGGTCTTGAGTTGGATCCTGAGTTAATACTTCTCCTTCGAATCCTTCCCAGACTTCAACGCCTACTCGTAAAGCGTGCAAATAGCAAATACACGAATAAACAATAGGCAAAAGTATCCAATCATCCAAATAAAATCCATAAACAGAGAGAACATAATTTTATGAATTTTTAGAAACTGGAATCGCTAAATTTGGTGTTAAAACGCGTTAAAAGTTATGATTATTTAAAGATTAAATAATCAATTAAATAATTTTACAGAGAAAAACTATAGTCCAAAAATTAAATAAAATTTATATTTAGGTAGATCTCAATTTTATACAAATTTAGAAATTTGAATCACTCAAATCGGAGTTGAAACGCAAAAGTTATAAGCGCTTGACGCTTGAAACAAAATCAAATCATTATTTCGAATTAATAAATCATTTTCTTTTTCGAAATTAATTATTGGCGCCACCGACACGTGGCAACCGCTGATTGGTTGGCTGACGCCACCGGTCCATGGACTCGGCCCACGCCGCCGGGTCTACCGTGGACCCGGCCCATGGTTCACGTGTCGCCGACATGTGGGCTCTCGTGACGCCATCGCCGACGTCACGGGCTCACCACGCACGACAGTGGGTCCCACCGATGACGTCATGGGTGACGTCACGGTGCGGTCGCTGACACGCGGGCCCGCGTGTCGCTGACTCCACGCCGCACGCTCGCCGCGGGCGCGCGGCTCGCCTCGACACGTGGCACGATCGCGGGCCGTTGGTTTGAAATCCGACGGCCAGATTGATTTGGGCCTCATGTGCTTGGGGCGCACGGGTTGATCTCGGGCCGCTGATCTTGATCTAACGGTCCGCATCCACCCAGCCTGGTGCGCTCCTCGCCACGTGGCACGACCTGCCGCTGGATCTAGATCCAACCGCTGAGATTAGATCTAGGATTTTCAACGAGAACTCACCGAGGGTGACGTGGCGCGATCCGGGCCTTTGGATCTTGATCGGACGGTTGGTGGAGCTCGGGTCGGCGATGGCTTCACGGCGGAGTTGCGCCGCCGGCCGAGGACGGCGACCACACGAACGGGCGTTTGGGGCGTGTTCGGCGAGGTGAAAGGTCCTCACCGACGCGCTTGACTCGGGCTGTTCCGAATCGGGCTCAACGGCGTGAGAACGGCGACGGCGGCGGAATCGGCGCGAATCATGCGCGAACAGATTCCAACTCCGGCGAGCTCAGACGGCAAACGGCGACGGCCAGCGAGATGGCTTGGGGCACGAAAAGCGCCGCGGAAGAGGGCAACCTCGCGATGTCTCACGATTAAATACCCTCGATGCGCGCGACAAACCGGAACCCTAGCGGGACATGGCGGCTACGCTGGCGGAGGAATCCGCCGACTCGGCTGGGACGACGACGAGAACCGCCCACGCAGACGATCAGCGCCACGATCGACGGGCGCGACCGGTCCGGCCCGCATACGCCGCCTGGTCGAAGTCGATCATGACCGCTGATCTCGATCCGACGGCCCCGTGGGTTTGGGTTCGAATGTGGTTCTGGCCGAGTCGGCTGTTTCGCCTGACTCGAACTCGAGTCCGACTCGGGCTCGGCCGGATGAACAAGACAAACCCACTCGCATTTTCCAATGATTTAATAATTAAAATAATTCCCAAGAATTCATTTAATTCATTAAAAATAGCAAAAGACTCGAAAAATTCCAAAAATTCGAAAATATTTTAGGTATTTGGGACTCAAATAAAATATTTCCAACAAAATTTTATTTGCAAAGTTTAATTCTTTAATTATTTCAAAATGGAATAAATTCAAATAAATTCCAAATAAATTCTAAAATTCCAAAATTCACCAAAGTGCCAAATCACACATGAATTTAAGAAAAGCAAAATTTTGGGGTGTTACAAACCTCCTCTTAATAGAATCTCGTCCCCGAGATTCAGGCTTACTAAAGGAATAGGTTTGGAAACTCTTTCCTCAAATCCTCTTCGCTCCCAAGTTGCTTCACTCTCCGTGTGGTTGCTCCACTGCACTCTCTGTAAACGGGTTGACTTATTTCTCGGTCTCTGGATCCATAGAGTCCAAAATCTTTACGGATGCTCCTTGTAAGTCAAATCTTCTTGCAACTCAATTGACTCTAGCTGTCTGCTCCTCGTACTGAGACACTTCTTCAATCGGGACACATGGAATACGCCATGTACTCCTCGTTAACGATCGTGGCAACTCCAATGATAAGCAACTTCGCCTCATGCTCAAAATCCTAAATGGTCCAACATAACGGGTGCAAGTTTCCCTTTGGCATGGAACCTCTTAACTCCCTAAGAGGCGTAACTCGAGGTATACAAAGTCTTCTCGTTCAAAACTCAAGTCTCGGCGACGGTTGTCAAGATAACTCTTCTCGCCGTGATTGGGCTATCTTCAACCTTTCCCTAATCATGGCAATCCGCTTCCTCACCTCTTGAAGAATATCTCGCCCAAAGACACATCGCTCAATTGCCTCATTCCAATTCAATGGTGTCCGACAGTGGTCGACCATACAAAGGCCTCAAAAGGTGACATCTCAGAACTAGCCTGGTAACTATTGTTGTAATCGAACTCGGCATACGGCAAACTCTTATCCCAAGAGGTAGCATAAGCCAATGCACAAGCTCTTAACATATCCTCCGTAATCTGGTTGACTCTTTCGGCCTCAGGCATCCATCTCAGGATGATAGGTCAGATCTTGAAGTTCAAACGGGTTCCCATGGCTTCATGCAACTTATTCCGTAACCTTGAGGTAAATTGGGTACCTGTCCGATACGATCCTCTTTGGCACACCGTGCAAACAGACGATCCTCGATCATGTACAATTCTGCCAATTTATCCCCGAGTAAGTGGTCTTTACGGGATAAATGGGCTACTTTGGTCAAGCGATCCACTATAACCCATATGGAGTCATAACCTCCTTGAGTCTTAGGCAAACCGGTAATGAAATCCATTCCGATTTCCTCCCACTTCCACTCGTATTTTCGCTGGTCATAGCAATCCCGCCGGGTCTCTCGATGCATTGCCTTGACTCTCTGGCATACATCGCATAATGCAACATGCTCGCAACTTCACGCTCATGCTCGCCACCGTAATATTTCCTTCAAATCCTCGATACATTTTGGCGCTCCAGATGAATTGAGTACTTGGAGTCATGGGCTTCCTCCAAAATCAGCTTGCTTTAATTCCTTCTTGTTGGGCACACAAATGCGATCCTTCATCCATAACGTGCCTTGCTCATCCAACTTGAAGTCCTCTGCCTTGCCTTCCTCCTTGATGGACTTAATCCTGCGGATCTTGTCATCATCCTTCGGTCCTTCTCGGATCTGATCCTCTAGGGTGGGCTTTACTTCTAATGCGGCCAAGAATCCGCTAGGTACTACCTCAATCTTCATTTTCTGAAAATCCTCACATAACTCATCCTGACTTGTGGCTAGCAACATACTCACGGTATGGCTTTTCCGACTCAGAGCATCGGCTACTACGGTGGCCTTCCCGGGATGGTAATGGATTCCAACATTGTAGTCCTTGATCAACTCTAACCATCTCCTCTGCCTCATGTTCAGATCCGACTGGGTGAATATGTATTTAAGGCTCTTATGATCCGTATACACTTCACATCTGTTTCCAATCAGATAGTGGCGCCATATCTTCAAGGCATGCACTACGGCAGCTAACTCTAGGTCATGTGTCGGATAATTTTCCTCATGCGGCCTCAACTGCCTTGATGCATAAGCGACGACCTTTCCATTCTCAGACAAGACACATCCAAGTCCTTGGCGCGATGCGTCACAATAAATATCAAAGCTTTGATTAACATCCCAGAGAACTAACACCTACCGATGTCAATTGCTTCTTCAGCTCCTCAAATCCTTCCTCACATTCTCAAGGCCCATGCAAACTTCTTTTCCTTTTTCAGCAATTGCGTAAGAGGTTTCGCAATTGTCGAAAAGCCTTCAATGAAACGGCGGTAGTATCCTCGCCATTCCAAGGAAACTCCGACCTGGTCACGCCTTCACCGCTCCCAATGTAACACAGCTTCTACTTTGCTTGGATCTACGGCAACTCCTTCTCAATGTCATTACATGTCCAAGAAACTCCACCTTGTCCTTCCAAAAATCACACTTACTAAACTTGGCGAAAAGTTGTCGCTCCTCGCCTTTTCCAAAACTCGCCTCAAGTGTTCGGCATGTTCATCCTCCTGCCTTGGAGTAGATTAGGATATCATCTATGAACACGACGACAAACTTGTCCAAATATTCCATGAACACCTTATTCATCATATTCATGAAATATGTCGCGCATTCGTCAGATCAAGGACATAATCAGAACTCGTAATGTCCATATCTTGACGAGAATGCGCCTTCGATATCTTCTCGATCGGATCTTCAATCGATGGTATCCCGATCTCGATCAATCTTGGAGAAAACTCCGGCTCCTCTCACCGATCAAACAAATCATCAATCCCGGTAGCGGATACTTATTCTTCACGGTGACTTCATTGAGTGCACGGTAGTCGATGCACATCCCGAAACTCCCGCCCTTCTTCTTGACAAACAAAACTGGTGCTCCCCACGGCGACTAACTCGGCCTCGATAAATCCTTTCTCCATTAACTCCTCTAGCTGTTTCTTCATCTCTACTAACTCCTCGGTAGACATCCGATAGGGTCTCTTTGCTATCGGTGCTGTACTGTACAAGTTCTATCACAAACTCTATGTCCTCGTCTCGGCATACTGTAGATCTTCAGAAAGACATCCGGGTACTCATTCACTATCGAGACATCTTCTATGCTGATTGCCTTGGTACTGTTAACCATCATCTGTCCTTCTCTAACGGCAGAGCTTGAAATTCCACTTTCTTTCCACACGGGCTCTCAACTGAGATAGTCCTTCGTCCACAATCCAATACGGCCTTGTGCTTGGATAACCAATCCATTCCCAATATGACGTCTAAGGTCTGGGTTTCCAAAATAATAAGGTTCGCTAGGAACTCTATTCCATCTATTAGTATTCTCACCCCGGAACATCCTACTTTCGCTCGAGTTCTAACCAGGGTTTGAACTAAAAGCATGCATCTAAGTCTTGCAATCCTCAAATCATTTCTAGTAGCAAAGCCTTGCGAACGAACGAATGCGAAGCTCCGTGAGTCCAACAAAATCAAGCAGGTGCATCGAGTTAACAAGTAACTTACCCAGTACGACGTCCGTAGCATTCTGCAGTGCATCTGCGGTGACATGGTTGACTCGGCCTCTCACCACGGTCTGGGGTGTGGCTCCTGGTGCTGGCGTCCTAGCTGGGGTGGTTCCCAAGTTAAAGCGAACGGGGGTGTAACATCCTCAAATTTATAAAGTAGTAGAAATCAGTTATGATAATGTGAAATAACTTTCTCATGCATTTTTTGATTTTATGTGTTTTATTGAATTGATTGTTGATTGTAATGAATTTTTAGATTATAGAAAAGAAAGGGAAAAGAGAAAATGTAAAATGGTTAAATGGTAAGAAATGAGAAATTACCATAGTAATTCCAATCTAATCGTGGACTACCCTAGAAACACTCTCCAGCTGGTCAAAAGACCATGTGAATGCATTTAAGAGTAAAGAAAACAAATTAAAATGGTAAATTTTATTCCTGTCCAGACCCTTGTCAGATTTTTAAAGAAAAACGTGGAGCAATCTAGGCCTTGGAATTTTTACCATAAGACCTCAGACATATCAACTTCATCCACAAAAATTTGCAAAAATTATTAAGAATATTAACTATTTATTTGTAATTAAATAAAGCTGAGTTGCAATTCTGCATAAATAAGTAAAAGAATTTTAGAGAAATAAATAATGCGAATTTAGTGCTGAAATTTTTATGGTAGGTCCACTATATGGAATAACATATTCAGTAAAAATTGCAAAAATAAATATGTTGATTTGGTTCCTTAATCAATTCAAAAACCGAATTGGGTATTTTGTGCATTTGTCAATGTCAGAATTGTTATACATAAATGGTGAATCTTCTTAACACCAAAATTTTACTGGAAATAGATATCCTATCCCCTAGCTTGGTCAAAAAGTTTCAAAAAAATCCTGAGATGATTCATCCCACGAATTAATTGGTTGGATGCGCTGTCTAGAGGAAAACCCTAGAAATCTCCTCTCTCTCCCTCTTTCTTACGTGTGGGGGCCACGTGCCTGTGACCCTTCAGCCAGTCCAGGAGCCAATGCCACTGTTGGTTGGACCCGAAGCCTCGTGCTGGCCCACACGTCATCCCCATTTTCCTTTCTCTCTCTCGTTTTCTCTGCCGATAGGACCCCTTTGCCAGGAGCTTCTTCTTCCTTCTTTCTCTGCTACACTGAAGCAGCGCCGGCCGAAAAATCTCTTTACCGCCTCATCTCCTTGGCGTTTCTCGCCGCAATACCGCGCGCCTCGAGGTCGCCCTGGACAGCTGCTGCCACGAAGCCCCTTGCCCATGCCTTGCCTGTCCAAATGACCGAGAGAACTCGAGAGGCATGTGACCGGCCGCCATTTCTTTTTCTTCCCAATCAGAACCGGACCCTACCACCTTCCGTGCTTATTTAAAGGGACGAGCAGCACGTTCAAACCCAACCAAAACCGGAGCACCCACACAATCACTCCTTTTCCGCCCGGAACCGCCCAGACCGAAGCCTTCTTCTCCATTGCCGGCGGAACCTGACTTGGGGGAAAACCGAAATTCCCGAGCTGCGGTGAGAATTAACCCAATCAATCAAGTATGAAGTATCCTTGGTTACTCACGTAGCTTGTGCACCACTTGTTTCAGACTGACGTGCTCCGAGCTGTTCCCGCACCGTGAGACCTCGTCCGCCATTAGCGGAGCAAGGTGAGAGCTTCACTCGACCACCTTTTCTTCGGTTGGAGGGCATCAATAGAGTCCTTAGGACCTCCTGTAACTTATCCGGATGATCATTACATCGGGAACCCTCCGTAGCACCATCGCGCCGTGCGCCACCGTGAAGCGCCGCCGTCCAACGCCGAGAGCTCAAAACCTCCGAACACCACCCATAACCGAGCACACCCCTAGGATCGTCGTGGTCCACTGAAGCTTTGGTTGCCAACCAAAATCGATCGACGCCGCCGGATAGCCGCCGGTGAGCTCAGCCTTGGCCTCCCCTGCTCGGAGTCGCTGCCAAGCCGACCCCACAGGTCAACCGGGCTATCGCGCACACACACACACACACCTGAGCCCAGTCGCTGACCATGTGGCCCATGTTGTCAGCGACAGCAGCCAGTTTCAATTGCTTCAGCCCGCGCAAACGCTGAGAATGCGTTTTCCCTGAAGGAAAACGTATTTTCCTTTTTCTTGAATTTCATTAAACCGAATAGATTCAAATGGCTATATCTTTTGATCTATAACTCCAAATCAAATGAAACAAATTTGTAAATTCATTATAAATTCCCTAGTTTCATAATCTGCAAAAATATTTCAAACTTGTTTAGCAATTTAAACTTGAATTTAAATTTAAAGAGTGAAATTTGAATATATAGCATATAGAGATTTTGCAAACAAAGTCCAAATTGGGTGAAACCAACTTTGTTGGAATCCTTAGGTCAAGTACTGCCCAAATATGTAATTAGATTTGGATTTGGAATTAGTTTGTGAAAATTTCATGTTAGGACTTTATTTAATGCATATATTTAATATAGTTGCTATAACTTGATCAAAAATTATCCAAAATGAATGAAACTTGCTTCTTTGTGCTAATTACATTATTTAAGACCAAATGATAATATAAAAGTTAAGGTGTATTATGTTACTTTTGTTTGACATGTTTGAAGTTACCTTATACAATATACTGATACAACTAACACCACACCTTGAAAATGAATTTCATTATATTCGATTTTACAATCTTAGCTTCCTGAATTCGTAAATTAGAATGAAATAATACACAAAGAAGATAGCCATGTTGTATACCCTAAAGCTTTAATCCTTAGGACTGTAATTTGATAACTTAGCTAATACATGAAATGATGAAATGATTGTTATCATTGATTGATTTGGATTGATTTCATTTGAATCTTTCAACTGCTTTCTTTGTTGTTCATGTAATTGCTTCTTCTATCGATATTGAAGTTTCTCTTTTGCCATGTTCTTAATCGATGAATAGACGCTGAGACTATCGACTACGCTATCGACGACACAGATCCAGCTTACACCGCCGAGGAGCAAGGCAAGCACCCCTTTGATCATTCTTGAACCCAGATTTTACAACCAGATAAAATGTGATTAAGAATCTCCCTGCATGCTCATAATTTGATAAATTATTATTTTGGTCACCTGGTAGTTATAACCCAAATTGATGGATTCCCTTAATCACGTTGACATACGATCCATGAAAACCATAGGACTGGTTAAGTTCTTTAAACTGGGTATAATCGTTTATTAACTCAAGAAATGCTTAGCACTGCGTTAGGTCAAAGTTGGAAATGTTTACACCCACACATCATTCTTTATGAAATCTTTTATGGTTTATTTAAGCAGTAAAGGATACTGGTAGTTTGATAAAAATGAAAATAAAACTATGATTTTGATGTGGGTGATTATTGGCAATAGCCGGTTGTACATGTTTTAACGTGTACGTAGATAGGGTGGAGTATCGCCCATGTCACTTTGAGGACCGAACGTAGTGTTGCATGATCCAAGTATAACCGTACATCCACAAGTACTGTAATGGGACAGTCTTAACTTATTAAATTATTTGGGAATTAGCTTTGCACATTGGTAGGCAGTTGTAGCACGGGCATTCCGAATATAGGTTTGCTCGAGGGAGGTGTCATCACCGAGGTGTTGGCATCTGCCATTGTAACGGTGTACGCCTGGCTATGAATTTGGGGCTGTTTATTATTCCTGGTGGGTCACTGACTCCGGAATTCCCTTTTACCTTTTTACCTTCCATCATAGTCAGGGGTAACGTCACTGGGCTAGTGCAAAGTTAATATTCAAGTAATCGAACAGTTTCGTTATGAACTCCTCGCGGACATACCAAAGGAAGTGTGTCTTATAGCTTGCAAAAAGGGAGAACATATCTTGTGGGTAAAGCAGTACAAACTCTGCAGAGTCTAAAACTATTCGAATAGCCGTGTCCACGGTCATGGACGACTTGGCGAATTGACACTAGTTAGTTGTTTTCTATTTTCTAAAACTCTTGATAAAATGATTTGGAAAGTGATTCACATTTGTTAAATGTCACTTATTGTTATATTTGTTCGTATAAGACCATGGAGGGTCTTTTCCGTTATCTTTACTCACAAAAGGGCCGTGAGTAACTTATTGTTATTTTTGTCAATGCTTGATACTTTGATTACTTATCAAACCGTTTCAAATTCAGTTTATGCTTTCCATTACTATTCAGTATTTACAATTCAAATCTTCGCTTTATGCAAAACAACCGTAGAAACCCACTTTCTATTTCAGCCTGCATATATTCCAGGAATTGCATACACTACAAAGTCTTGCGAGTACCAATGTACTCAACTTGCTTCAACAATGTTTTTAGGTGAAGAGCAAGATTACGATAATGATGGGAATGAATATGAGGAACCTGCGAATTTTAGCGACGACTGATCTTTCTAGGTTCATCTTAGCAGTTGCCTGTGAAGTTATGGAATAGATGGCATACTATGAGACATGGTTTTAATTTCCTGTTACTTTTGGTATTGTAATAACACTATAAAACTTGTGATGTAATAAAAGTGTGTATCTGTGTGGCTGTAATATCCAAATTGTGTTTGTAATGCGCTACCATCGATCATGGGAATGGCACAGGATGCACTTAAAGAGCCTCATATTTATGTTACTTAGTGACATAAAAATGAGGGTCTCACAGTTTGGTATCAGAGCCACGCTGCCTGTAGGAGAACCTTAGTTAGAATGGTCGTTAAGAGGGAAATTAAAATTTTGAATAGACACATTACACTTAGGAAAATAAAATTTGTTATATCTGTTATTAATTCTTTACTGTTTTGTCTTCTACTCTTTACTTTTGTGCGTTATCGTTGCATCTTGCATTTAATCTGGAATACTAATTCCTTATTAAATGTGCAGATGGAAGGGTATTCGCCATGCTTCCACACCTCCGAGCGTCTGGGAGCGGGATTGATGGGAGTCTTAGCACAGATGTTAGACTTTGCACAGTTTGAGACACCTCGATACACCATCTACCAGGCGATGGCGAGTCCAGTTTCGATAGAGTATATATCTAGGATTGAGATCCCAGCTAGGACACAGTTCGGAGAGGCAGACCGTACTTTTGATGGTCGTGGAGCTTCGGTGTCTTCCGCGTTGAGCGATGTTGCTTATATGGCCATCGTTCGACTGCGCCACGCTCTTCCAGAGATGGCGACTGTTTACCGGGAGATACCTGCTTTGTTGCCGAGGGGAGACACTAGTTACATAGATCCTGGTACAGTGCCTAATGAGCACTATAGGATTATAGTTGAGTTCCTTCAGGCACGTGATACTGACGAAACGCAGCTGTGAACTCTTCCCAAGTGATGTCTTGAGGGTTCTCTTGCGTGGCACAGAAATTCTCCCACCATTCGGCGGCTGTTCCTTCCAACTGATGAGAAGCGTAGAGTACCTTCTCATTTCCTATGCATTGAGCTATGTGTAGCTTCCTCTCGATTGACCTTAACCAATCATCGGCCTCCAATGGATTGGCATTCCCAGAGAAAGTGGGTGGGTGAGTTCTCATGAACTTTGACAGTCTTGTATTCTGGCGTGGTCCCTGATTAACTTGATTAGCAGTGGCCTGAGCAGTGACGTGTTGCATTTGTTGCATCATAGCATGCATCAACTGAGTCTGAGCAGCAAGAAATGCTCCAAAATTCTGCATATCCAGTGGCGGTGCTGGTGCTCCATCATTGGGGTTTTCTGCTGGGCGAGAACCACTTCCATTGCTTCCAAAGTTTCCGCGGGTGTTCACCATATGTCGATTTGCTCTAAGTTTTTGAGATGAGGGGGAATCAAGAATAGACAAGTAATATGGAACTTATGCGGGGCGAAAGGTGTAACTTTAAGGTCCAACTTTATTATTGATATTAATAACTTGGTATGGTTGCTTACAATGCCTAAGGGCCTTGCAACACATACTGCACACTCAGCAAACAATGAAAATCCAAATCGAACTAACACTGGAGTCTAACGCCTAAAGGGTGACTCTTTATTCTATGACGCGACTCGGCGAAGGAGTCTCACTATAGAACCTACGCTCACTCATCGAGAAAACCTCCACGGCCTGGTACGGATGTCGCGGCATAGGCGCGAAACGATTGCCATGTCCAAAGAATCGTGTCATCTGTGGTAGTCAAAGAAGCGATGTCCTCGCCGAGATCTCGACTCCTCCGGATCTGGCTCGTAGCTCGAGTAATCGCTCTGCCTGGTTCGTACAAAGCCATTTCCAACTCGCCAATCCTTCGCTGAAGGTGTGACACAAACTCTTGAGCTTCCCGCCATCTGTTTCTTCTCTCGCCGTGATCTCCTTGCGGGCCTTCAGAGCTCCTTGCTTGTATCATCTAGTACATCCTCCTGGTGACAACAAATCGTGCCAACTGTGTAACCATGGCATCCTCATCCGAATCGCCTTCGGGTCAAGAAGGTTATTGCTGCTGGTGATAACGGAACACCGTGCTCTCCAACTCTCTGGCGTAGATACGGGTAATGTGCCGCATTGCTCGTCGTGATACTTCTTGGATACCCATCTGCGTTGTAGATCTCCCGGCAAAGGTCATGTATCGGGCGATTGCCTGGGCCCTTCTTCCTAGCAGGTACCTCAATCTTCACGTCACAAGCCTTGATCAAACCCGCTTGTCTGATCACTTCCACTTGGTATTGCTGCTTCTCAAAATCCCCGAGAGTTTGTAGCATATGCCGTAGTTCTCATGGGCGTGACTAACCCCCCAGATCAACGTAGTTGAACTCTCCCTCAATCTGTCACAAGATTGCTCACGTAAGAACTCGAAATTTTCAAATCGTGACAAGGTAAGGAAAAATTCAGCAAGAGACAATAAAAGAGAGAAGTGGGTAAGTCGAGATGTCATTTCTTGTCTTGACAAACTTTTAGCTTTAGAAAATAGGTTTTATCCTCACTACGACCATTCTAGCTTAGGGTTGAGCCTCACGGTCAAGATGGCTCGATACCACCTCTGTCTGACCCCGAATTTGCAAATCCGACCCTCTGTGTATTCAACACTAGTCCAGAACGCGCTTAGTGCACACAGTCTTAACATCGGTAAATATCACAATCATACCATTCGATACTAATAAAGTACTTTATTTAAATAGTCAAATGGTTACTCGACCTTATGGTCAAGTTACAAATGTATGATTTCGCTGGGCTAAACTTATTAAGAGAGAAATAGTAGCAATGAAAATCAAATAACCGTGGCGCCATCCAAAGATACCACAGGCAACCGATCGGGCTCGCTTCCCTAAGTAGACGGTTCCTCTTGGAGCTCCTCCTCCAAAGCTGGTGTAGTCTCCTCTTCAACTGGTGTTGTATTGTGGCAAGGGTGAGTACTTGGTACTCAGCAAGTCATGCACAGAATGCAAGCTAATATACTATATGCATGGCTTGGTACAAAGGAATAGCTCAAGGTATATTTGCAGTAAAACAGCATTTGACAAATATCATAAGTAGATTCGAAAGCAGTAGAAACAAGTAAAGCGTAAATAAGTTTTCAAGGAGTTTTAATAAACATCTTTCCCATCCTAATCCACATTTCCATCAACATCATTATTAATCCAACCCAACCTTTCAAATCCAGGATATTTTTGAGAAAATCTACCCCTTGACTGTAATTCCCGAGCGATGTCCAATACCGCGGACACGGCTATTCGAATAGATTCTACACTCTGCAAAGGTTATGCACTTTACCCACAAGATACAGTCAAACACCACAAAGGCGAGTTCCCGTAACAAAGTCTTTCGGAAACTTCTAACAATACAAGTGGTCCTCCCTGCTATTGCACACTAACCCTTCCCTTAGCTAAGGCGAAGTTTAGGCCAATCAACTGTTAGATGGGTACTGGCCTCACTCCAGACGCCTCCCCGCACAACTTACACAAAGGGTGTAGTTGACCTCCCGAGGTCCCACAGTGCACGTTATTAGCAACTTAGTCAACTAGGTCCGTCCCATTACGTACATGTGGTTGCACGTTAGACCCAGTTCAAAGGCTTGCAAGGTTAAGTCCTTAGGGTGACCAAGGCAAGACTACCCAAGAACCAAATCAACATCCCCAATGCCACAACTGCCCACTGATTACTCTTGCCACATGCCCCTGGCCGAAAACTATTTATCAAACCCCGCTTGATTACCATGCACCACGTGCCATCAACATCACATGATACCTTTCCAAAACAGGTTCAATATATCATTAAGTCAATATTAGCATTTGATTGTCCAAAATCATGTCATGAGCACGAAAGTGTGTCTAAGCAAAGATACTACAATCTGCCTAAAACCCATGTTGGCTATTTAATAATGTCCAACTAGTAATCCACAACTAGGGTGACAAGGGTCATGGTACATATTTAAATAATCAAGGTGTCATACAGCAAATTGGTATTTATCTAATCCCCCATATTTAAATAAAGTATTTTCTAATTGAACTAGCATGCAATAGGTTAAATCAAAATAGATTTCAAAATAGGATCAACATGGTCAAAGCACAACTTGCCTTCAAAAAGTACTTGTTCTTGGTCTTGAGTTGGATCCTGAGTTAATACTTCTCCTTCGAATCCTTCCGGCACTTCAACGTCTACTCGTAAAGCGTGCAAATAGCAAATACACGAATAAACAATAGGCAAAAAGTATCCAATCATCCAAATAAAATCCATAAACAGAGAGAACATAATTTTATGAATTTTTAGAAACTGGAATCGTCAAATTTGGTGTTAAAACGCAAAAGTTATGATTATTTAAAGTTTAAATAATCAATTAAATAATTTTACAGAGAAAAACTTTAGTCCAAAAATTAAATAAAATTTATATTTAGGTAGATCTCAATTTTATACAAATTTAGAAATTTGAATCACTCAAATCGGAGTTGAAACGCAAAAGTTATAAGCGTTTGACGTTTGAAACAAAATCTGAAATCATTATTTCGAATTAATAAATCATTTTCTTTTTCGGAAATTAATTATTGCGTCAGCCTGGACACGTGGCAACCGCTGATTGTTTGGCTGACGTCAGCCGGTCCATGGACTCGGTCCACGCTCGGCTCGGGTCTACCGTGGACCCGGTCCATGGTTCACGTGTCGCTGACATGTGGGCCCCTCGTGACGCCACCGCCGACGCCGGGGCTCACCACGGCCGACAGTGGGTCCCACCGATGACGCCATGGGTGACGCCACGGCGGCCGCCGACACGCTGCCCGGCGTGTCGCTGACTCCACGCCGCACGCCCGCTGGGCGCGCGGTCGCCTCCTGGACACGTGGCACGATCGTGGCCGTTGGTTTGAAATCCGACGGCTAGGATTGGATTTGGGCCTCATGTGCTTGGGGCGCACGGGTTGATCTGGGCCGTTGGATCTTGATCTAACGGTCCAGATCCAATCTAGCCTGGTGCAGTTCCTGCTACGTGGCACGACCTAAGCCGTTGGATCTAGATCCAACGGTTGAGATTAGATCTAGGATTTTCAACGGAGAACTCACCGAGGGTGACGTGGCGCAATCTGGGCCTTTGGATCTTGATCGGACGGTTGGTGGAGCTCGGGGTCGGCGATGGCTTCACGGCGGAGTTGCGGCTGCCGGCGCTGAGGACGGCGACCACACGAACGGCGTTTGGGGCGTGCTCCGGCGAGGTGAAAGGTCCTCACCGACGCGGCTTGACCTGGCTGTTCCGGAACTGGGCTCAACGGCGGCGGAGAACGGCGGACGGCGGCGGAATCGGCGTTTAACCGCGAAACAGGATTCCAACTTCGGCGAGCTCGTACGGGCAAACGGCGACGGCTCAGGCGAGATGGCTTGGGGGCACGGGTGCGCACGGAAGAGGGCAACCTCGGGCGATGTCTCACGCATTAAATACCCTCGATGCGGCGCTGGCGGAACCCTAGCGGGACATGGCGGCTACGCGGCGGAGGAATCCGGCTCGGACTCGGCGGGGACGACGACGGAGAACCGTCCACGTGTCACGATCAGCGGCCACGATCGCGCGACGCGGCCGGGTCCGGTCGGCCGGCTCGTCGGTCGAGTCGATCATGACCGTTGGATCTCGATCCGACGGTCCCCGTGGGTTTGGGTTCGAATGTGGTTCGGTCGAGTCGGCTGGCTCGGGTCGGACTCGAACTCGAGTCTGACTCGGGCTCGGTCGGATGAACAGTACAAACCCACTCGCATTTTCCAGCGATTTAATAATTAAAATAATTCCCAGTAATTCATTTAATTCATTAAAAATAGCAAAAGACTCAGAAAATTTCTATAAAAATTCTGGAAAATATTTTAGGGTATTTGGGACTCAAATAAAATATTTCCAACAAAATTTTATTTGCAAAGTTTAATTCTTTAATTATTTCAAAATGGAATAAATTCAAATAAATTCCAAATAAATTCCAGAAAATTCCAAAAATTCACCAAAGTGCCAAATCACACATGAATTTAAGAAAAGCAAAATTTTGGGGTGTTACAAACCTCCCCCCTTAATAGAATCTCGTCCCCGAGATTCAGGGCTTACTAAAGGAATAGGTTTGGAAACTCTTTCCTCAAATCCTCTTCGCGTTCCCAAGTTGCTTCACTCTCCGTGTGGTTGCTCCACTGTACTATAAATAAACGGGTTGACTTATTTCTGGTCTCTGGATCCATAGATTCCAAAATCTTTACGGGATTCTCCTTGTAAGTCAAATCTTCTTGCAACTCAATTGACTCTAGCGGTGTCTGTTCCTCAGTACTCGAGACACTTCTTCAACTGGGACACATGGAATACGCCATGTACTCGTTAACGATCGTGGCAACTCCAATGATAAGCAACTTCGCCTCTGTGGCTCAAAATCCTAAATGGTCCAACATAACGGGTGCAAGTTTCCCTTTGGCATGGAACCTCTTAACTCCCTAAGAGGCGTAACTCGAGGTATACAAAGTCTTCTCGTTCAAAACTCAAGTCTCGGCGACGGTTGTCAAGATAACTCTTCTGGCCGTGATTGGGCTATCTTCAACCTTTCCCTAATCATGGCAATCTGCTTCCTCACCTCTTGAAGAATATCTCGCCCAAAGACACATCGTTCAATTGTCTCATTCCAATTCAATGGTGTCCGACAGTCGACCATACAAAGGCCTCAAAAGGTGACATCTGTAAACTAGCCTGGTAACTATTGTTGTAACTGAACTCGGCATACGGCAAACTCTTATCCCAAGAGGTAGCATAAGCCAATGCACAAGCTCTTAACATATCCTCCAGAATCTGGTTGACTCTTTCGGTCTGTCCATCCATCTGTGGATGATAGGCTGTACTGAAGTTCAAACGGGTTCCCATGGCTTCATGCAACTTATTCCAGAACCTTGAGGTAAATTGGGTACCTCTGTCCGATACGATCTAACCCGACCCACCCGCTGAGGTTTCACCGCTGTTAGGGTTCTAGCCACCCAGTACAGAAGCCCCCTCTTGCGCTGTGTGAGAAAAACAGCTTTGCCTCTATCCGGCACTCACATTCCACCATTTGGTGAGTCTAAGTTAGGTTTCTACAAATTAGTTAGCCAGGTCGCACCATTATAGACATGTGGTAGTACGGTTATGCTTAGAATGGACAATCACAAGCGTCGGTCCTTAATTGACTTGGGGCGGCACTTGCACAATGCAACTAGTGCTCTATCCGCACCCACCCGACATTCCATTCCGCCCAAGTCCAAACCATTTTTCCTTTTCTTTTTATTTTTAAAAACAGTACCAAAATTATTATAATCATTTCCAAATCACACTTTAAATCATCCTCTTTGTATAATCCCACCCATGGGTTGTTTTCATCAATATTGGTCCTAAGCAAATCTACCGTACTATTCAACAAAGGTCGCCATACAAGGTAAACATGGCATAGAAAATGTCCTAGGGTTACAAGTAATCATGGATGTCGATAACAAAGGAGGTGTTCACAAATCGGAGTAACTATTCCCTTATATTTGACATACGATGATAAACATAGCATGCAAGAGCCCCCATTTTTCTCAAAAATCCTAATTTTTGCACCCAATTTGCATGAAACAAGGCCAAATAAATTGACGGATCATCTAGAGGACATCCTAAGGGATCTATAGGAGCAAGGAATTGGATCAAAACTCACCGGAGACGACGAATTTGGCGAAAAACGGAGCTCCGGCCGAACCGATAAAAACTCGAAATTCGTCTTCAATTCTTGAGGGAACCTAAAATTGATTGAAAGATTAGACTCTAGACTCCCCCACGGTCACAAGGAAACAACCGGAGTTGAGAATGACCCACCGAAGAGGGAGGAACAAGGATGAACACGAAGAACACCCGAAAATGGTGACCCGGCGCCGGTTTTCTCGATCTCCCGGATGAACGAGTTGGAGAGGCTAGGAGTGAGTGCTACCACCGGGAAGAGGACGTCCACACGGAGATTTGAGAGGTGGAAGCACGTCGTTTGGAGTTGAAACGGCCGAGTAAATGACAATTATGTGCATTTCGGTTTTTGGCCGTTTGTTCAAATTCCGGCGAGATCCCGGGCTATTGATGGTGGGGAATGGAGAGAGGACGTCGCTACGGATTCAACGGACCCGGCGGTTCGCGATTTGGAGGTGTGATGGAGGAGGTATGAAGGGATTAAAGAGGAGGTAGCCATGGATGAAACTTGAAGCTCCTCCTCTGTACAATGCCATCCCAAGGTAGAAGAAAGGTACTGTAGCGCCACGTGGCACTCCGTGATTGGCCGAGAATTACGTAAATGAACCGCCCTAGGGAAAAATTAGGAAAAATGGTCTAAAAATTCCGAAAAAATTCCTAGAACCATTTTGGAATATTTGGAACCCAATAAAATTGGTTTCGCGGAATTTGGATGAAATTTGTGGAATTGAATATTCAGGCGCGAATTGTGGGCATTAAATAAAAGCCGCGCGAGATAAAATAGGGGCGGGGTTGAAAAAATCTAGGGAATCATTCCAAAAATCATTTTGGAATATTTGGGACCTAATTGAAGTGATTTCGGGATTTTTGGAGCATTTTTGGACTCGGGTAAAATTTCGGGTACCAAAGGGAATCGAGAAATTCGATTTTTCGAACGGAAGGGAATTGATTCCCGATTTTGGATGGGAAAGGATGCCAGGTTACATTAAACACCAATGAAACTCCAATTTTTGAATTTAATTAATTTAAATTAGATTTTTCTCCAAAAGGCGAAACTAAGGATGTTACATTTGTCCTTATCTTAACTATTAAAAGAATGAGTTGGTGGTGATGGTGAGTCTGCCAGGCCATTGTGGGTCAGAACAGTAGGGCCCAAACTCCACGCGAACACGCCCTCTCGTCCTCTCGGCCATCACGCCAGTCCTGAAGCCTCCACGCCCTCTCGCCTCCACGCCAGCCCTCATCTTCCCCTCTCCACGAACCCTTGATCCACGCCTTGATCCACGCCCCTCTCCACGAACCCTTGATCCACGCCCCCTCCGCCTCTCCACGGCCTCTGCATCCCTCGATCCTGCCCTCTCCACGCCAGCCAATGGCTTCCTCCGCGCCGCCTGCTAGCCCAATCCTCATCTCGGCTGCTCCTCGGTTCAAATTTGAAACCTCATCTCGGCCGCTCCTTTCCCCACCGCAACCCTTCGCAATCCTCGTCTCGGCTGCTCCTTTCCCCACCGACGCGATCTCTGCTCCTTTCCCCACCGACCTGATCGCCGGCGCGGAGCAGACCGCCGACGCGAGTCCCCCTTCTCCCCACCGAAGCGAGCGCCCGATCTCTGGTCCCCCTTCCCCCACCAACACCGCTGCCGGCGCTAGATCTGGTGGAGCGAGCCGGCCTCTGGCGCGGACGTCGGTGACGCCGTCCTGAATGAGCTCTAGACTGTAAGTACCTTTGATTTCTTGAGCTAATGTTGTGATAGTGGTTGTCTATCCGATGAAGCTGCTGCACTACGGCGTATTTCTTGAGCTAATGTTGTGATAGTGGCTGCTGCACTACGGCATATTTTTTTGATGAACTTTCCATCGTATTTTTTGCAATACAACATTAAGATAAAAGATGTCAAATTTAAAACCCCATTCGAACAAAGCGTCAAAAGCTAGCTTGACACAGGATATGATTAACAAACATCATCAGTATTATACATAGACAGAGCTACTCCACCAGCATCACTAAAGTTGAACACATCCAACTCGATTTGTTCCTCTTTTCCATCTGTGGCAGTTTTGAAGAGAAGACAAGAGTGTAAACATGACATTGACATAATGAATAAATTATATTGATTAAGCCTTCTCACTTCTCAGTGGTAGATGGATATTGATGCAATGCCAACACATATTAGTAAGGCATGTTTACATATGCAAAAGTAATTTGACTCGTATAAACTTATTCTCTTCAGTGTTCACATATATCAACCATTCAATAAGTCCTGAATAATGGTAGTTGTCTATGAGCCAACATGGTGACACATGATGTCTATGTCTAAATCATGTCTCTATTTTGAGAACACCAACAACATTTTTTATAGCCAAATATGCCCATACAAAAAAGAAATTAGAAGTCATTATCAGTAGAACAAACACTGTATTGAGATCAAGCTAACAAGTCACAGCTTGCAGCTCAAATCCAAGCTGAATATAATGCTTTACCGAGTCACATACTGAATATTAACTTAAGCTTCCCTGGCCCTCTAATAATTGTATCTGTTGCTCGGTACTGATCACAAAAAGCATGACTTCCAATGCATATGGGTTTTGTCCATCCAATGCATATGTGTTTAAGCGGTCTGTTTTTTGAGCTTGGCCTTAAGTCTTTTGAAAGAATGTTAATATGTCATTATGATGATATATGAAAAGTCATCCTCATTACCATCCCTCCTTTGTGCTCCTGTTATGAGGGCAGCAACAACACCTCCTGCTTTGCTGGTCCCTTTAGCTCCTGTTACGTCATATTTCATACCATTATTGTTTACACTCGAGTTGTGAGGCATTTATTTCACTGACTTGATTGGTGTGGCATTCTTGTTTTCGATAAGCAATATGGTACATTTGCAAAGCTATCTGAAGCAATAAAGCTAATAATTTTCTTAATCACAACTTTTATTTTGTTACAGGCACCATAGGGATTGTGGACTACACAAATTATGATGATATGATGCCGTAAGTCCATATTCCAATACATTCATGCATCTTCTGGATTTTTTTAGTCTATACATAGAAAGGGCTCCATTCTATAGCATTTTTCTGATACTCTCTGTAATTGGCATGCCGTTACACAGTACCTGATTTTGCATTTGTATGGCAATCTATTACTATTATCTCTAGCACTTTAGTTTAGTGCTGGATATGTGTTTATGATGTTTTAAAACATCCCCTTGGCTATTGACAACCAATTGCAGATAAAGAAACTGGATGACTCTGAATTCAAGAATGCCTTTTCCCGAGGTGTTATAAGGGTAAATACAGTTGCCTGTTTCTGGTCCATTCCTTTGAATCAGTTTATGTGGTTAACCATCCACATGCATCTTCCTCTATGTAGATGAAGGAATATGATGGCAAACGTGATCGCTTCTATTCACGCAGCCGGAGCCCAAGTCGTAGCCGCAGCAAAAGCAGGAGCCTAAGGTCTGTTTATCATATTCTGATGTACTTGGGTAACCTTGTTGATGAATAACTTCTATTGAATATGCTATGCAAAGAAATCTCCTAGGGGTCATCGTTCAGCATGTAGATCCCGATCAAGGTCTGTTTCTTCCCATTCACGGTCAGCATCAAAAGGGCGTTCTCCATCAAGGTAACATACATAAAAAATTCAAACCCTAAGTCATACTTTCAGCCGCACAACATTGAAAACAAGTCTGTTGTGGTAATTTGAAAAAGTACAATGTATGATCTTCTAAATATATTTTCATTGGCCTGATAGGAGGGTTGTTGACTATTGCTGTACTACAATACTTCATTTGTTATCTACTCATTCTGCAATAACTGCGCTGTTATATTGTTTTAACATATTGGCATGATGAATTATGCTAAATTTAACTTCGTTCTGTTCCCAAACATATACCTGATAATAAATGTTGGCATGCTATAGTATCTGATAAATGTTTTAACATATATCTGTTTTTAACTTTTGCCTGGAGAATGGTATTTGGTTTTTATGGAATGTGTACAGCTGACTGCTATTTGTACACAAAAGCGATGTTATAAGAAGAAACAATTCTTCTAACTTCTTCCATGAATTAATTCTAAATTAATTCCAAAATATCACACAGATGATGCATGCACATAATTGATTAGATCCTTTTATAAGACCCACCTTGCTCTACCTTAGTTCTATATCCATTATGAAGACTAAGGGGAAATCTCAGTTGTCTCCCCATTAACTGATTGTCTTACAAATGATATATGTATCTATTAATTCTTGGCATAATGAATTAAGCATTAGATGCAAGAGACCACTAATTGAGTGGTGAAGGTAATATACTGGAAATGTCTCTTTATTTCCAACATATTGGAAAGGTAGGTTGTGCTAACATGTTGCCAATCTAACACATTACTTTTTTTTGAAAAAAATGAAGGCCCTTTTCCAAAATGTCACGATGTCCAAGTCAACACACCGATAAAGGAAAAGGTCCATATGTTATCCCTGAATTTATAAGCATTATGTTAGCAAAAGTGTTGATCAGATTCATGTCAGAATTTGTAGTTCAATTATGAATTTTTGTGACAGTGGTGGATGTATGTAATAAAGCAAAGAGGTGTCGACCCAATGCTGCGCCACATAATCCAACTGGTCTGTTAATACGTGACCCATCCAACACCACAACCTTAAGCTGTGCGTCATCGGATGACGAAGATGTTCCACTCAATAGTACTTTTGCTACACCATTTCCTACTCATAGTACCCTCACATCAGTTGCAGTGTTCGAATAGGGAGAAACCTCAAAGGGTACCACTCTAGAGCTAGACATAAATTATATGTCTTCATAATTACTAGCTAATAGATGTGATTATTTACTATAAGCATTAAAGTTTTTCCTTGTGGGATTATTTTAGCACGAAAGCGTTCGTGTGAAGCTACTCGTTATGCTAGCCTTACACCAAAACAAAAGCAAGCTAGGCGAGACGATGCCCGAGCACGCCGACAAACTATGACACCTGAGGAGAAGGAAGAAATTAATGCTCGTAGAAGAGCACAAAGACATAGTTTAACACCCATGGAAAGGAATGCCCGCCAAATAACACGTAGGAAAAGTTTGACACCTGAGCAGAAACAAGAGACCAATGCACGCAGACGAACACTTAGAAAAAGTTTACCACTTAAAGAGAGGCAAGCACTTCTACTTCAGCGTAATGCAAGTTATGCAGCTAGGCGAGATACCCCGGGCCTTGAATCCATTGCAATGCAATGCCCGGAAGTTGACACTTTAGTAGTGAAACATTGTTATCCATCATCGAGCTCGCACATCTTCAGTGGTGAAGAGCCACCAACACAGTCATTCATTATAGATGATGGTAACGTTCACATCTATATTCACGTTTTGTGTCACGAGAAAGATTCATTATTAACGCTACTTACGCATGTGGTAGGTGGTATCAAAACCACATTTGAAGAGGTCATTGATGATGAATACTACATGTTTGCTGGCAGAGGTATTTCCGATGCCGACGAGCACTTATTTCTTATGATGCATTACCTATTCTAACCCCTTGACTAGCAATTCACTTAGGTGTGGATGTTAGCGATGACACATATTCCGATGAAATAGAAAATCCCTCCATCGATCTTGATCCCTACGACCGTGTCTATAGCAACATACCTCGTAGCACACATGTGTTGAAGCCCGTGCGACAAGTGCGAGCATCATGGAGCAAAGAAGTTCCAAAGATTTAGTCGAAGGGGTTTTGTTGCGTATGGACAAATCAAATTGTCGAACCCAGAGGCACCACCGGAACTCCGGAGACTCTGGTCAAGCATAGATCCCGATGCAAGGCATTTCCGAGATAACATTAGGTTCTTTAATGGTCATTTCTCCTTCACCACTCTAGGTGTGAGTCTTGATAAGAACTACACGAACATGAGGTCTGGAGTGTACACATTCCGAGCCCATGGTCAGATTTATCACAACGTTCATTCGTTTGGTCGGAGCAGCTTTGGCCCGGAGCATTTGGAGCTCTATTTCTACGATTTACGACCCAAGTCTAAATCACCGATTCCGTCACTCCCCTAGCCTCGACCAAGATGTTGTGAGGAGGCTGGTCGGCATCCTCCAGGACAATCCTTACTCTCAAGTTTTTCGTAACCTAGGCCAAGTTGAAGATCTTGAGGAATATCGGGTATCATTGAACACTGACATTAAGATGGACCAACGGGTCTACAACAGGCCGATAACGTCGGAAGTGGCCGCCGTGTGGGTGGAGGGAAATGAAATACGTAGGGACTTTAATCGTAGTGTGATCCTATACGGGAACAACAATGAAAAATATGTCATCAAGCCATACTATGGGTGCTACGACCCATTATCATACCCACTCTTCTTCTCGAAGGGGGAGCTCGGTTGGCATCCGCAGATCCCGAAGTATGGTGTACCCTTGGAAGATGTAATCCAGGCACATGATAATAATAGTGACCAAGATCCAGGTTAGTCTTCCAATAAATGTGACATTTGGTCGTTCTTAATGTCTTGACTAATTACGCTTGCGTAACATTTCATGCGCCCTATTATGCGTAGATTCGAATAGCCGACTATGCGTCTCTATAAGAGACTACTATTGCTACAAATTCCAGATCTGACGTGGGATTTTCAATCCCATATTGTATGGCAAGCGCCTATTCCAGCAATATGCGGTTGATATGTACATCAAGGTGGAGAGTACAAGGCTGGACTATATTCGGGATCACCAGAAGGAGATACGCGCTGACTTATACAAAGGTGTGGTTGATAGCATACAAGCTGGAGAGATTCATGCAGATGCGGTAGGGAAACGTATCGTGCTACCAGCGTCATTCATCGGGGGAGGGAGAGATATGAAGCGAAGGTTCATGGATGCTATGGCCTTAGTGCAAAAGTACGGGAAGCCAGATGTCTTCCTAACAATGACATGCAACCCCAACTGGGAAGAGATAACACACGAGCTCGAGCCGGGACAAACCCCACAGGATCGCCCTGATCTCATTGTACGGGTATTTAGAGCCAAGCTAGAAAACCTCAAGGAACAACTATTCAAGAGACACAACCTTGGCAAGGTGGTTGCTTATGTCTATGTTGTTGAGTTCCAGAAGAGGGGTCTTCCACACGCTCATTTCCTTCTAATCATGGAAAGACGGTACAAGCTCACTTGTCCAGAGCAGTACGACTGCATCATCTCTGCTGAGCTACCAGACAAGCATAAGTACCAAGAATTATACGAGATGGTCGTTAAGCATATGATGCACGGTCCCTGTGGAGTCCTAAATCCCAAGAACGTTTGCATGCAGGATGGTGCATGCAAGAACTACTATCCCCGTCCTTTTATTGCGGTTACTCAACAGGGCCAGGACTCGCACTGCTTACGCATTTAAGAGATAATGGCCATCGCACAAAGGTTCGGGGGCGGATGCTAGACAATAGGTGGGTTGTGCCGTACAACCCTTACCTCCTCAGGATGTACAATTGCCACATCAATGTGGAGGTCTGCTCGAGCATCAAGGCCATCAAGTACCTATTCAAGTACATCTACAAGGGGCACGACCGTGCATCTGTCTCTCTCGATGAGTCTAATAGCAACAATGACATCGATGAGATCAAGCAGTTTAGGGATGCAAGGTGGGTAACACCACCAGAAGCACTATGGAGGATCTATAGCTTTGAACTCAGCAAGGTCTCCCCACCTGTGATGCAGCTACAACTGCATCTCCCGAACATGCACATGGTCTCATTCCGCGCGGGACAGGATCTGCATGATGTTGTCACTCGAAATGGCGTTGAGAGGTCTATGCTAACCGAATATTTCGAGATGAACAAAATGAACAGCGGTGCTCGAAGCATCTTGTACAAGGATTTCCCAGCGGAATTTGTTTGGCAGGCGGGGCTAAAGCAATGGAAGAAGAGGGTCGAACGCACACAGGTTGGCAGAATTGTGTCGGCCCATCCGGCAGAGGGGGAGCGGTACTACCTTAGGGTGCTACTAAACCATGTACCAGGGGCCACCTCCTTTGAAGACTTAAGGACAGTGAATGGCGTGGTCTACACGTTCTTCCATGAAGCTGCTGAAAAGAGGGGTCTCATCGAGGCAGACAATACCCTTGACGAGTGTCTTTCTGAGGCTGAGATGTTCAAGATGCCGTCCTCGCTCCGCAGACTCTTCGCAACTATATTGGTCTTCTGTGAGCCCAATGATGTGCGTGGGCTCTGGGACAAACACCTTGAGGGAATGTCAGATGACTATCGTCGTTCCCACACATGCTCACATGTTGTCGAGCAGATGGTGTTGTTGGATATCAGAAATATGCTCCAATCAATAGGGAAGGACATAACATTGTTCCCTGTCGGGACCCCGAATTTGCAAATCCGGACCCTCTGTGTATTCAGCACTAGTCCAGGAACGCGCTAGTGCACACAGTCTTAACATCGGTAAATATCACAATCATACCAATCGATACCATAAAAGTACTTTATTTAGATAATCAAACTGGTTACTCGACCTTATGGTCAAGTTACAAATATATGCCTCGCAAGGCGAAACTTATTCAGAGAGAAATAATAACAGCGGAAAAGAATCAAATAACTTCGTGGCGCCATCCAGTATACCACAGGCAACTGACTGGGCTCGCTTCCCTAAGTAGATGGATCCTCTTGGATTTCCTCCTCCAAAGCTGGCGTAGTCTCCTCTTCAACTGATGTTGTATTGAGGCAAGGGTGAGTACTTGGTACTCAGCAAGTCATGCACAGAATGCAAGCTAATATACTATATGCATGGCTTGGTACAAAGGAATAGCTCAAGGTATATTTGCAGTAAACAGCATTTGACAAGTAATATAAGTAAATTCGAAAGCAGTAGAAATAAGTAAAGCATAAATAACTTTTCAAGAAGTTTAATAAACATTTTTCCCATCCTAAACCACATTTCCATCATCTTCATTATTAAACCAACCCAACCTTTCAAACCAAAGTTATTTTTGAGAAAATCTAACCCTTGACTGTAATTCCCGAGCGATGTCCAATACCGTGGACACGGCTATTCGAATAGATTCTAAACTCTGCAGAGGTTATGCACTTTACCCACAAGATACAGTCAAACACCACAAAGGCGAGTTCCCGTAACAAAGTCTTTCGGAAACCTCTAACAATACAAGTGGTCCTCCCCAGTTATTGCGCACTAACCCTTCTCTTCGCTAAGGCGAAGTCTAGGCCAATCAACCGTTAGATGGGTACCTGGCCTCAGCCCCGGTACGCTCCCCCGTACAACTTACACAAAGGGTGTAGTTGACCTCCTGAGGTCCCACAGGTACGTTATTAGCAACTTAGTCAACTAGGTCCGTCCCATTCCAGACATGTGGTTGCACGTTAGACCCAGTTCAAAGGCTTGCAAGGTTAAGTCCTTAGGGTGACCAGGGCAAGACTACCCGAAGAACCAAATCAACACTCCCAATGCCACAACTGGCCCACCTGATTACTCTTGCCACATGCCCCGGTCGAAAACTGTTTATCAAACCCCAGTTGATTACCATGCACCACGTGCCATCAACATCACATGATACTTTTCCAAAACAGGTTCAATATATCATTAAGTCAATATTAACCTTTGATTATCCAAAATCATGTTATGAGCACGTAGCAGGTCTAAGCAGTGTACTACAACGGTCTAAAAACCCATGTTGGCAATTTAGTAATGTCCAACTAGTAAACCACAACTAGGGTGACAAAGGGTCGTGGCACATACTTAAATAATCAAGGTGTCATACAACAAATTGGTACTTATCTAACCCCCATGTTTAAACAAGGTATTTTTCTAACTGAACTAGCATGCAATAGTTTAAATCAAAATAGATTTCGAAATGGGATCAACATGGTCAAAGCACAACTTGCCTTCAAAAAGTACTTGCTCTTGGTCTTGAGTTGGATCCTGAGTCAATACCTCTCCCTCGAATCCTTCCGGCACTTCAACGTCTACTCGTAAAGCGTGCAAATAGCAAATACACGAATAAACAATAGGCAAAAACATCCCAAAACTCCAAATAAAATCCATAAACAGAGAGAACATAATTTTGTGGATTTTTAGAAACTGGAATCACAAATTTGGAGTTAAAACGCAAAAGTTATGATTATTTAAAGTTTAAATAATCAATTAAATAATTTTACAGAGAAAAACTTTAGTCCAAAAATTAAATAAAATTCATATTTAGGTAGATCTCAATTTTATACAAATTTAGAAATTTGAATCACTCAAATCGGAGTTGAAACGCAAAAGTTATAAGCGTTTGAAGTTTGAAACAAAATCAAATCATTATTTCGAATTAATAAATCATTTTCTTTTCGAAATTAATTATTGCGTCGGCATGGACACGTGTCGGCTCCTGATTGGCTGGCTGGCGTCACCGCTCATGGGCTCGATTCACGGCGCGGTTCGGTCCACGGTGGACCGGTCCCACGGCTCCACGTGAGGCCCGGCAGTGGGACCCACTGTCGGTCGCGAGGTCTCACGCAAACACGGTGGCGTGTGGGCCCCTCGACATGCGGGGCCAGCGTGTCGAGGACACGCTCACACGCAGCGTCTGGCGCTGACAGCGTCGGTCCATCTCCCCGACACGTGGCGCAATCGCGGCCGTTGGTTTGAAAATCAGCGGCGGATTGGATCCAGGGTTAACACGTTAAACTACTCGATGATCGTGGGCCGTTCGATCTAGATCGGACGGTCCGGATCTAATCCTATAATAGCACCGCTACGGCGCGTGGCGATTGTGAACCGTTGGATCTTGATCCAACGGTCCGAATCTAATCGGGTTTCTAGGGTTTGGGAAAACACGTGAACTCACCGCTGCCGTCTGGATCCGATCCGACGGCACGGCTTCGAGGACGGCGATGGCACGCGCGGCGCTGGTTTGGCCGGAGAGGAAGGAGACGACCTTCGCAACGGCGTTTCTTCGCGATTCCGGTGAGATGAAGTGTGCGCCAGGTTCGCCCCGCTCTGGGAGTCCAAATCCGTCTTCGGTTTCGACGAGCTGGCTGGTTTGGCGGAGCACGAAGAACACACGGCGTCGTATTCTTGACTCCGGCGAGCAATAGCGGCTAGACGGTGGGGATCCTAGCGGCGCGAGCTAGGGTTTCGGGACCGGCGTGGGATGGCGATCCTCGGGGTGCGATCCGGGCATTAAATAGCCCCGGGAGGCGTGCTCAGGGCGGAACCCTAGTCGGTCACGGCGGCGCTCTCACCGGCGGAGTCCGGCTCGGACTCGGCGGGGAAGACGGCACGAGAACCGTCCACGTGGCGCGATCAACGGCCCCGATCGGACCGGCGCGAACGGGTTCGGGTCGGACACGGCTCAACCGGTACGGGCGGATCTCAGCCGTTGGATCTTGATCCAACGGTTGGGATTGATTAGGTTTAGGAGTGGGTTCGGTCGAGTCACGTGGCTCGGGTCGGACTCGAACTCGAGTCTGACTCGGGCTCGGTCGGATGAACAGTAACCGGCTCGGTTGATTTTCCAGCGATTTAATATTTAAAATAATTCCCAGTAATTCATTTAATTCGTTAAAAATAGCAAAATACTCAGAAAAATTCCAGAAAAATTCTGGAAAATATTTTGGATCATTTTGGACTCAAATAAAATATTTCCAACAAAATTTTATTTGCAAAATTAAATTCTTTAATTATTTCAAAATGGAATAAATTCAAATAAATTCCAAACAAATCCAAATAAATTCCAGAAAATTCCAAAAATTCACCAAAGTGCCAAATCACACATGAATTTAAGAAAAGCAAAATTTTTGGGGTGTTACAAACCTCCCCCCCTTAATAGAATCTCGTCCCCGAGATTCAGGGCTCACTACAGAATAGGTTTGGAAACTCTTCCTTCAAATCCTCTTCGCGCTCCCAAGTCGCTTCGCTTTCTTCATGGTTGCTCCTCTGAACTCTACAGAAACGGGTTGACTTATTTCTGGTTTCTCGATCCATTGTGTCTAGAATCCTCACAGGATGTTCCTTATAAGTCAAATCCTCTTGCAACTCAATTGACTCTAGCGGTGTCTGTTCCTCAGGAACTCGGAGACATTTCTTTAACTGGGACACATGGAATACATCATGTACTCCTGCTAACGACTGTGGCAACTCCAGCTGATAAGCAACTTCGCCTCTGCGACTCAAAATCTTAAATGGTCCAACATAGCGGGGTGCGAGTTTTCCTTTGGCATGGAACCTCTTAACTCCCCTGAGAGGCGTAACTCTGAGGTATACAAAGTCTTCTGGTTCAAAACTCAAGTCTCGGCGACGATTGTCAGCATAACTCTTCTGTCGAGATTGGGCGATCTTCAATCTTTCCCTAATCATGGCGATCTGCTCTTCAGCCTCTTGAAGAATATCAGGCCCGAAGACACGGCGCTCGCCGGTCTCATTCCAATTCAATGGCATCCGACATGGTCGACCATACAGTGCCTCAAAAGGTGACATCTGTAAACTAGCCTGATAACTATTGTTGTAACTGAACTCGGCATACGGCAAACTCTTATCCCAAGAGGTAGCATAAGCTAATGCACAAGCTCTCAACATATCCTCCAGAATCTGGTTGACTCTTTCGGTCTGTCCATCCGTTTGTGGATGATAAGCTGTACTGAAGTTCAAACGGGTTCCCATGGCTTCATGCAACTTATTCCAGAACCTTGAGGTAAATTGGGTACCTCTGTCCGATACAATCCTCTTTGGCACTCCGTGCAAACAGACAATCCTGATCATGTACAATTCTGCTAATTTATCTCCCGAGTAAGTGGTCTTCACAGGGATAAAATGGGCTACTTTAGTCAAGCGATCCACTATAACCCATATGGAGTCATAACCCCCTTGAGTCTTCGGCAAACCGGTAATGAAATCCATTCCGATTTCCTCCCACTTCCACTCAGGTATTTTCAGCGGCTGTAGCAATCCTGCTGGTCTCTGATGCATTGCCTTGACTCTCTGGCATACGTCGCACAATGCAACATGCTCGGCAACTTCACGTTTCATACTCGGCCACCAGAATCTCTCCTTCAGATCCTGATACATTTTGGCGCTTCCAGGATGAATTGAGTACTTGGAGTCATGGGCTTCTTCCAAAATCAGTTGCTTTAATTCCTTCTTGTTGGGCACACAAATCCGATCCTTCATCCATAACGTGCCTTGCTCATCCAACTTGAAGTCCTCTGCCTTGCCTTCCTCCTTGATGGACTTAATCCTGCGGATCTTGTCATCATCCTTTTGTCCTTCTCGAATCTGATCCTCTAAGGTAGGTTTTACTTCTAATGTGGCCAAGAATCCGCTAGGTACAACCTCAATCTTCATTTTCTGAAAATCCTCACATAACTCATCTTGATTTGTGGCTAGCAACATACTCACGGTATGGCTTTTCCGACTCAGAGCATCGGCAACTACGTTGGCCTTCCTGGGATGGTAATGGATTCCAACATTGTAGTCCTTGATCAACTCTAGCCATCTCCTTTGCCTCATATTCAGATCCGACTGGGTGAATATGTACTTAAGGCTCTTATGATCCGTATACACTTCACATCTGTTCCCGATCAGATAGTGACGCCATATCTTCAAGGCATACACTACGGCAGCTAACTCTAGGTCATGTGTCGGATAATTTTCCTCATGCGGCCTCAACTGCCTTGATGCATAAGCGACGGCCTTTCCATTCTGCATCAGCACACATCCAAGTCCTTGGCGCGATGCGTCACAATAAATATCAAAGCTTTGAGCAACGTTCGGTAGAACTAACACCGGTGCTGATGTCAATCGCTTCTTCAGCTCCTGAAATCCTTTCTCACATTCTGGCGTCCATGCAAACTTCTTTTCCTTCTTCAGCAGTTGCGTAAGAGGTTTCGCAATTGTCGAGAAGCCTTCGATGAAACGGCGGTAGTATCCTGCCATTCCAAGGAAACTCCGAATCTGGGTCACACCTCACCGCTCCCAATGTAACACGCCTTCTACTTTGCTTGGATCTACTGGCGACTCCTTCATGGTCATTACATGTCCAAGGAACTCCACTTTGTCCTTCCAAAAATCACACTTGCTGAACTTGGCGAAAAGTTGCTGTTCCCTCAGCTTTTCCAAAACTCGCCTCAAGTGTTCGGCATGTTCATCCTCTGTCTTGGAGTAGATTAGGATATCGTCTATGAACACGACGACAAACTTGTCCAAGTATTCCATGAACACCTTATTCATCATATTCATGAAATAAGCTGGCGCATTTGTCAGTCCAAAAGACATAACTGTAAACTCGTAATGTCCATATCTTGACGAGAATGCAATCTTCGGAATATCCTCTGATCGGATCTTCAACTGATGGTATCCCGATCTCAGATCAATCTTGGAGAAAACTCCGGCTCCTCTTAGTTGATCAAACAAATCATCAATCCTGGGTAGCGGATACTTATTCTTCACGGTGACTTCGTTGAGTGCACGGTAGTCAATGCACATCCTGAAACTCCCGTCCTTCTTCTTGACAAACAAAACTGGTGCTCCTCACGGCGACGAACTCGGTCTGATAAATCCTTTCTCCATTAACTCTTCTAGCTGTTTCTTCATCTCTACCAACTCCTCGGTGGACATCCGATAGGGTCTCTTTGCTATCGGTCTTTGTGCAGTACAAGCTCTATCACAAACTCTATGTCCCTATCTGGCGGCATACCAGGTAGATCTTCGGGGAAAACATCTGGGTACTCATTCACTACTGGGACATCCTCTATGCTGATTGCCTTGGTACTGTTAACCATCAACTGTCCATCTTTAACTGCAGTGGCTTGAAATTCCACTTTCTTCCCACACGGGCTCTCAACTGAGATAGTCCTTCGTCCACAATCCAGTACGGCCTTGTGCTTGGATAACCAATCCATTCCCAATATGACGTCTAAGGTCTGGGTCTCCAAAATTATAAGGTTTGCTAGGAACTCTATTCCATCTATTAGTATTCTCACCCCGGAACATCCTACTTTCGTTCGGAGTTCGGAACCAGGGGTTTGAACTAAAAGCATGCACTTAAGTCTTGCAATCCTCAAATCATTTCTGGTAGCAAAGTCTTGCGAAACAAACGAATGCGAAGCTCGAGTCAAACAAAATCAAGGTGTATCGAGTTAACAAGTAACTTACCCAAGACGACGTCCGTTGCATTCTCGCAGGCATCTGCGGTGACATGGTTGACTCGGCCTCTCACCACGCCTGGGGTGTGGCTCCTGGTGGACGTCCTAGCTGGGGTGGTTCCTAGATTGAAGCGAATCGGGTCACTCCTGCTGTCTTCTTCGGACAAGCTGTTGGCAAAGTGTCTGGCTCGTTGCGATTGTAGCAGCGTCTCACTGTTCCTTCTTGTTGCACAGGTAGCGTTTCTAGCGGTGGGTGCAGTAGTTCGATTGGCAGGTCTTGGTGCTTTGGGGTGGTGTCCTTGTTGCATTCTCGTGGTTGGAATCAAGAATTGATTTGGTGCAACTCTCAGCGCCATTGCGTTCCTGGCGTGATCCTTCTTTGTTGCATCCTGCGCTTCTGTTCTCATCCGGGCCTTTGCGCTTGTCCTCAAGAATAAGCGCCTTATTCACCAACTCTTGGAAATCTGGAAAGGTGTGGGTGATCAACCCTACTTGCAATCCTGAGTTAAGTCCCTTCATAAAACGAGACTGTCTGGATTTATTTGTCGCTACATCCTCAGGTGCGTAGCGTGCTAGCTGTGTGAACTTATTCAGGTAGTCGGCCACTGGCTGATTAACTTGCTTCAGTGCTCTGAACTCCTCCTTCTTAAGGTCCATGATTCCTTCAGGCACGTGATACTGTCGGAATGCAGCTGTGAACTCTTCCCAAGTGATATCTTGAGGGTTCTCTCGCGTGGCACAGAAGTTCTCCCACCATTCGGCGGCTGTTCCTTCCAGCTGATGAGAAGCGTAGAGTACCTTCTCATTTCCTATGCATTGAGCTATGTGTAGCTTCCTCTCGATTGATCTTAACCAATCATCGGCCTCCAATGGATTGGCATTTCCAGAGAAAGTGGGTGGGTGAGTCCTCATGAACTCTGACAGTCTTGTATTCTGGCGTTGTCCATGATTAACTTGATTAGCAGTGGCCTGAGCGGTGACGTGTTGCATTTGTTGCATCATGGCATGCATCAACTGAGTCTGGGCAGCGAGAAATGCTCCAAAATTCTGCATATCAACTGGCGGTGCTGGTGCTCCATCATTGGGGTTTTCTACTGGGCGAGAGCCACTCCCATTGCTTCCAAAGTTTCCACGGGTGTTCACCATCTGTCGATTTGCTCTAGGTTTAGAGATGAGAGGGAAGCAAGAATAGACAAGTAATATGGAACTTATGCGGGGCGAAAGGGGTACTTTTAAGGTCCAACTTTATTATTAATAACTTGGTATGGTTGCTTACAATGCCTAAAGGCCTTGCAACACATACTGCACACTCAGCAAACAAAGCAAATCCAAGTCGAACTAACTCTGGAGTCTAACGCCTAAAGGGTGACTCTTTATTCTATGACGCGACTCGGTGAAGGAGTCTCACTATAGAACCTATGCTCACTCATCAAGAAAACCTCCACGGCCTGGGTACGGGTGCTGTGGCATAGGCGCGAAACGATCGCCATGTCCAGCGACTATGTCCTCTGTGGTAGTCGAAGAAGCAGTGTCCTCATCGAGGTCTGACTCCTCCGGATCTGGCTCGTGTAGCTCGAGTACTGGCTCTGGGTCTGGTCCGTACAAGGTCATCTCCAACTCGTCAATCCTTCGTAGAAGGTGTGCCACATACTCTTGAGCTTTCCGCCATCTGTTCTTCTCTGTCGTGATTTCCTTGCGGGCCTTCTGTAGCTCCTTGCTTGTATTATCTAGTACATCCTCCTGGGCAACGACGAATCGTGCCAACTGTGTAACCGTGGCATTCTCACCCTGAATCGTCTTCGGGTCAAGAAGGTTATCGCTGCGCGGATGATAACGGAACACCGTGCTCTCCAACTCTCTGGCGTAGATACTGGTAATGTGCCGCATTGCTCGTCGTGATACTTCTTGGATACCCATCTGCATTGTAGATCTCCTGGCAGTGCAGTGTATCGGGCGATTGCCTGGGCCCTTCTTCCTAGCAGGTACCTCAATCCTCACGTCACAAGCCTTGACCAATCCCGCTTGTCTGATCACTTCCACTTGGTATTGGGGCTTCTCAAAATCTCCGAGAGTTTGTAGCATAAGCCAAAGTTTTGCAGCGTGACCAACTCCCAGATCAACGTAGTTGAACTCTTCCTCCATCTGTCACAAGAGTGCTTTACGTAAGAACTCGGAATTTTTTTTTTTAAATTGTGACAAGGTAAGGGAAAGTTTCAGCAAGAGACAAGAAAAGAGAGAAGGGGATAAGTCGAGATGTCATTTCTTATCTTGACAAATTTTTAGCTTTTAGAAAATAGGTTTTATCCTCACTACGACCATTCTATCTTAGGGTTGAGCCTACGGTCAACCTGGCTCTGATACCACCTCTGTCGGGACCCCGAATTTGCAAATCCGGACCCTCTGTGTATTCAGCACTAGTCCAGGAACGCGCTAGTGCACACAGTCTTAACATCGGTAAATATCACAATCATACCAATCGATACCATAAAAGTACTTTATTTAGATAATCAAACTGGTTACTCGACCTTATGGTCAAGTTACAAATATATGCCTCGCAAGGCGAAACTTATTCAGAGAGAAATAATAACAGCGGAAAAGAATCAAATAACTTCGTGGCGCCATCCAGTATACCACAGGCAACTGACTGGGCTCGCTTCCCTAAGTAGATGGATCCTCTTGGATTTCCTCCTCCAAAGCTGGCGTAGTCTCCTCTTCAACTGATGTTGTATTGAGGCAAGGGTGAGTACTTGGTACTCAAAGAAGTCATGCACGTAATGCAAGCTAATATACTATATGCATGGCTTGGTACAAAGGAATAGCTCAAGGTATATTTGCGATGAAACAGCATTTGACAAGTAATATAAGTAAATTCGAAAGCAGTAGAAATAAGTAAAGCATAAATAACTTTTCAAGAAGTTTAATAAACATTTTTCCCATCCTAAACCACATTTCCATCATCTTCATTATTAAACCAACCCAACCTTTCAAACCAAAGTTATTTTTGAGAAAATCTAACCCTTGACTGTAATTCCCGAGCGATGTCCAATACCGTGGACACGGCTATTCGAATAGATTCTAAACTCTGCAGAGGTTATGCACTTTACCCACAAGATACAGTCAAACACCACAAAGGCGAGTTCCCGTAACAAAGTCTTTCGGAAACCTCTAACAATACAAGTGGTCCTCCCGCTTATTGCGCAAGACTAACCCTTCCCTTCGCTAAGGCGAAGTCTAGGCCAATCAACCGTTAGATGGGTACTGGCCTCGGCCCAGACGCTCCCCGTACAACTTACACAAAGGGTGTAGTTGACCTCCTGAGGTCCCACAGGTACGTTATTAGCAACTTAGTCAACTAGGTCCGTCCCATTCCGGACATGTGGTTGCACGTTAGACCCAGTTCAAAGGCTTGCAAGGTTAAGTCCTTAGGGTGACCAGGGCAAGACTACCCGAAGAACCAAATCAACACTCCCAATGCCACAACCGCCCACTGATTACTCTTGCCACATGCCCCGGTCGAAAACTGTTTATCAAACCCCAGTTGATTACCATGCACCACGTGCCATCAACATCACATGATACTTTTCCAAAACAGGTTCAATATATCATTAAGTCAATATTAACCTTTGATTATCCAAAATCATGTTATGAGCACGTAGCAGGTCTAAGCAGTGTACTACAACGGTCTAAAAACCCATGTTGGCAATTTAGTAATGTCCAACTAGTAAACCACAACTAGGGTGACAAAGGGTCGTGGCACATACTTAAATAATCAAGGTGTCATACAACAAATTGGTACTTATCTAACCCCCATGTTTAAACAAGGTATTTTTCTAACTGAACTAGCATGCAATAGTTTAAATCAAAATAGATTTCGAAATGGGATCAACATGGTCAAAGCACAACTTGCCTTCAAAAAGTACTTGCTCTTGGTCTTGAGTTGGATCCTGAGTCAATACCTCTCCCTCGAATCCTTCCGGCACTTCAACGTCTACTCGTAAAGCGTGCAAATAGCAAATACACGAATAAACAATAGGCAAAAACATCCCAAAACTCCAAATAAAATCCATAAACAGAGAGAACATAATTTTGTGGATTTTTAGAAACTGGAATCGTCAAATTTGGAGTTAAAACGCAAAAGTTATGATTATTTAAAGTTTAAATAATCAATTAAATAATTTTACAGAGAAAAACTTTAGTCCAAAAATTAAATAAAATTCATATTTAGGTAGATCTCAATTTTATACAAATTTAGAAATTTGAATCACTCAAATCGGAGTTGAAACGCAAAAGTTATAAGCGTTTGAAGTTTGAAACAAAATCTGAAATCATTATTTCGAATCAATAAATCATTTTCTTTTTCGGAAATTAATTATTGCGTCAGCATGGACACGTGTCAGCTCCTGATTGGTTGGCTGACGTCAGCCGGCTCATGGGCTCAGCTCACGGCGCGGTTCGGTCCACGGTGGACCCGGTCCACAGCTCCACGTGAGACTGACAGGTGGGACCCACCTGTCGGTCGCGGGTCTCACGCAAACACGGCCGACGCGTGTGGGCCCTCGACATGCGGGGCCCGCGTGTCGTGACACGCGCCACACGCCAGACGGCCGACCGCGTCGGTCCATCTCCCCGACACGTGGCGCAATCGCGACGGTTGGTTTGAAAATCATCGGCGCGGATTGGATCCAGGGTTAACACGTTAAACTACTCGTTGATCGTGGGCCGTTCGATCTAGATCGGACGGTCCGGATCTAATCCTATAATAGCACCGCTACGGCGCGTGGCGATTGTGAACCGTTGGATCTTGATCCAACGGTCCGCATCTAATCGGGTTTCTAGGGTTTGGGAAAACACGTGAACTCACCGCTGCCGTCCGATCCGATCCGACGGTGCACGGCTTCGAGGACGGCGATGGCACGCGCGGCGCTGGTTTGGCCGGAGAGGAAGGAGACGACCTTCAGAACGGCGTTTCTTCGCGATTCCGGTGAGATGAAGTGTGCGCCAGGTTCGCCCCGCTCTGGGAGTCCAAATCCGTCTTCGGTTTCGACGAGCGGCCCGGTTTCTTGGCGGAAGCACGAAGAACACACGGCGGCTGTTCTTGACTCCGGCGAGCAATAGCGGCTAGACGGTGGGGATCTTAGCGGCGCGAGCTAGGGTTTCGGGACCGGCGTGGGATGGCGATCCTCGGGGTGCGATCCGGGCATTAAATAGCCCCGGGAGGCGTGCTCAGGGCGGAACCCTAGTCGGTCACGGCGGCGCTCTCACCGGCGGAGTCCGGCTCGGACTCGGCGGGGAAGACGGCACGAGAACCGTCCATGTGGCGTGATCAACGGCCCCGATCGGACCGGCGCGAACGGGTTCGGGTCGGACACGGCTCAACCGGTACGGGCGGATCTCAGCCGTTGGATCTTGATCCAACGGTTGGGATTGATTAGGTTTAGGAGTGGGTTCGGTCGAGTCACGTGGCTCGGGTCGGACTCGAACTCGAGTCTGACTCGGGCTCGGTCGGATGAACAGTAACCGGCTCGGTTGATTTTCCAGCGATTTAATATTTAAAATAATTCCCAGTAATTAATTTAATTCGTTAAAAATAGCAAAATACTCAGAAAAATTCCAGAAAAATTCTGGAAAATATTTTGGATCATTTTGGACTCAAATAAAATATTTCCAACAAAATTTTATTTGCAAAATTAAATTCTTTAATTATTTCAAAATGGAATAAATTCAAATAAATTCCAAACAAATCCAAATAAATTCCAGAAAATTCCAAAAATTCACCAAAGTGCCAAATCACACATGAATTTAAGAAAAGCAAAATTTTTGGGGTGTTACATTCCCTCTCCCTGAGATAAATGTGTCGCATGATGCTGGTGGTGGTGAGGCTAGGGAGATCATCGAGGAGTCCACGATCGAGGTTGGCCATGAGAACACATCCTTGTCGTCTTCCCTCAATTCTGAGCAAAGGGCCGCATACGACTGCATATTATCCGCGATTGATAGTGTAGACGGAGGTGTCTTCTTTGTAGATGGGCCGGGAGGCACAGGAAAGACATTTCTGTATAAAGCATTGCTTGCAAAGATTCGAGGCGATGGCAAGATAGCCGTTGCAACAACAACATCAGGTGTCGCCGCATCTATCATGCCTGGAGGCAGGACCGCACACTCGAGATTTAAGATTCCACTCAACATTGAAGATGGGGCGGTTTGCAGCTTCACAAAGCAGAGTGGGACCGCTAAGCTTCTTCGGTTGGCATCACTAATAATATGGGATGAAGCCTCGATGACAAAGCGTCAGGCGATTGAGGCCTTAGATAGAAGCATGCGGGACATCATGGGCCTACACGACCTACCATTTGGGGGAAAGACAATTGTCTTTGGTGGAGATTTCAGGCAAGTGCTTCCAGTTGTTCGAAAGGGGACAAGGCCACAGATAATCGACACGACGTTGTGTAAGTCCTACCTTTGGGACAGCATCACGGCGGCTTAGGCTCGTTCGTAACATGAGGGCCCAAAGCGATCCTTGGTTCGCAGAGTACCTACTACGTGTTGGAAATGGCATCGAGGAGACTAATGAAGATGGCCACATACGGCTACCCAACGATATCTGCATACCGTACACCAGGAAGGACTCTGACCTTGACAAACTCATGATGAGTGTGTTTCCTATGCTAGATGATAATCTATCAGATCCGAACTATATCACTTCTCGGGCCATTCTATCTACTCGTAATGAGTATGTCGACAAGATAAATATGAAGATGATTGACCTATTTCGTGGGGAGGAGATGGTATACCATAGCTTTGATCGTGCTGAGGATGATCCCCACAACTACTATCCCTCTGAGTTCCTGAACTCCCTCACCCCTAACGGGTTACCTCCGCATATATTGAAGCTTAAAATTAATTGCCCTATCATATTGCTACGGAATATTGACCCTGCTAATGGATTATGCAATGGGACAAGGCTGGTGATCCGGGGGTTCCAGAAGAATGCTATAGACGCTGAGATTGTGCTGGGCCAACACGCTGGGAAGAGAGTGTTCCTGCCTCGAATACCTCTTTGCCCATCTGACGATGAGATGTTTCCTTTTAGATTTAAGAGGAAACAGTTTCCGGTCAGGCTGAGCTTTGCTATGACGATTAATAAAGCACAGGGGCAAACCATCCCAAACGTCGGTGTCTACCTCCCCGATCCGGTTTTCTCTCACGGCCAGCTCTACGTCGCGCTATCCCGGGCCACCGCTAGGAGTAACATCAAGATTCTTGCTATTGCAAATAAGGATAAGGGTGAGCGGGCCAAGACTAAGAATACACATGGGACCTTCACAAAAAACATCGTATATAGAGAAGTACTCACAACATAGATGATGCATTAACCAGGTAATATTCTCATACATTCAATTGTTACTGAGCATAACCTGGTAAACTGAATCTCATACATTCAATTCATAATATGGAACTGGTGACAATGAATCTCACAGCCTGTTTGGATCACCAAACCAAGCGCAGATAGAAATGACCAAGGACATAGATAGAAATGACCAAGTCTGTTCTAAACATAGTCAGATTAGGTTCTGTTCTGAATTTTTTTTTATATTCCTGCAAACTATATTTTGTTGCTCCTAAGATGGAATAAAATAACCATTTAATAGCCTGCTGACTTTGTTTAAAAAAAGGAAGAAATTTCTAATTTTCCATTTCTTCTGCAGATTCTGCACATTTCAGATGCTAATGTAAGGGAAACAAAAATGTGGGGATCTGCACCAGTCATCATCGTAGCGGTAAGTGCCCATTTTTTGTATTGATTTTTTTGGAGTCATGTGTTGGGATCTACACATATCAGATGCTGATGCTTACAATGTATTTTATTTCTAACATATATTTCAGTTCCGAACACAGCAGATTTATTGTGTTCGTGATAGAGAAGGACAAGCAATAGTAGGAGGATAGGTAGGCTATGTAGCTATGCTCTTTATGTTTATGTGTGTTATCATCTCTGGTAGCCTAATAGAAGGTAGTGATGTGGATCAGCAACAGATTAGTATTTAAATTGCATATTAGTAGTTTCAGTATGGCATTTTTTGCTATCATCAAATATTTGAAGTCAAGAAGTAACTATTCAACATTTGAAGACAATACAAGCCTTTCTGTGGCAGACACAATTTTCCTACTAAAGTTCAAATTTGAAATGATTTCAGTATGGCATTTTTTGCTATCATCAAATATTTGAAGTCAAGAAGTAACTATTCAACATTTGAAGACAATACAAGCCTTTCTGTGGCAGACACAATTTTCCTACTAAAGTTCAAATTTGAAATGATACGAATTGTTGTGTATTTCAGCACAAATGATTCACCAGTTCATAAGTCACCACATAGAAGGCACATATGCTTGCTCCTTTTGTGGGTTAAGGTAGTGCATGTACCCACATGTACCTGTGATTTTGCATTTTTGTAATTAACAGCACAAATGATATGAATTGTTATGTATTTTAGCACAAATATTTCTTTGGTGTACTTTTCTTCCCTTCCTATAACAATGATCATAGATTTTAGATTAGGTCTTCTTGTAGATTGCACCAACTTCAACGGGTCTTTCTTTCAATCTAAATATATCGAATTCAAAATTCATGCACATTTATAACTAGACATTTAGTGCTTATGGTTATGTGTAAATGTTAGATTTATCTCTGTAGGTGTGACGCCATGTTTACTGCATCTGGTTGGCCTTCTTTTGATTCCTGAATCTCCAAGATGGCTGGTAAGTAGCTTTCCTTGAACTACTGATACTTGATAAATCTTTTAGTTTCAATTGTACAGTTACTTGACTTTCTATTGCCCAGTCCATAAAAAGTTAAATACACTTATCTTATTATGTTATATAAGTGTTGGGTGACATTGGCAAACTTAAGATGGTCATTTATTAACATTGCACCAAGTTCTGTCCTTTACTCGATCATGGAGAGATACTAATTTGAGCATCACATGAGAATCATATGTAAGGGGATCACTAATTCTAGATTGATTTAGCTTATTTCAGTTAGCTTAATTCACAAGAGAATCATATGCAAGGAGAATCATATGAGCAGCACATAATGATTTTTCAGTTAGCTCCTAATTCAGATGTGAACATCCATGTGCTTACTAAGAAATAGCCAAGTCCTGACCCTTTAACGAGTTTCATTGCAAAATTATTTTTTATTTTCATTGATTTAGTTTATTGGTAAGTTGATAACTACATATAAAGGAAATGCATTTAAACTATATCAATCACTTAATTTTTCTGATGCTTAGCCAGCTGCATGTACTCAATCACTTCATTTAAATTATGGTTATGTGTAAATATTAGATTTATCTCTGTAGGTGTGACACCATGTTTACTGCATCTGGTTGGCCTTCTTTTGATTCCTGAATCTCCAAGATGGCTGGTAAGTAGCTTTCCTTGAACTACTGATACTTGATAAATCTTTTAGTTTCAATTGTACAGTTACTTGAGTTTCTATTGCCCAGTCCATAGAAAGTTAAGTACAGTTATCTTATTATGTTATATAAGTGTTGGGTGACATTGGCAAACTTAAGATGGTCATTTATTAACATTGCACCAAGTTCTGTCCTTTACTCAATCATGGAGAGATACTAATTTGAGCATCACATGAGAATCATATATGTAAGGGGATCACTAATTCTAGATTGATTTAGCTTATTTCAGTTAGCTTAATTCACAGGAGAATCATACGAGCAGCACATAATGATATTTCAGTTAGCTCCTAATTCAGATGTGAACATCCATGTGCTTACTCATTTTTTATTTTTATTGATTTAGCTTATTGGTAAGTTGACAACTATATATAAAGGAAATGCATTTAAACTATATCAATCACTTAATTTTTCTGATGCTTAGCCAGTTGTATGTACTCAATCACTTCATTAAAAAAATATGCTTAGCCAGGTGCATGTACTCACAACAGAATATTCTCAAGTAACAACAGAATATTCTCAAGTGATGGATGGAGAGGTCAGCTGGTACTCACAACAGAATATTCTCAAGTGACAACAGTATATTCTCAACTGATGGAGGGAGAGATGAGCTGGTAACCTGTCTGCATTCTGCGCATGTGACCTGTTTGGGATCTGCGCCCCCACTATCTCTCTCCCCTCTCTCCATCCATCTACCTTCCCCTTCCCAATCCTCTCATCCTCCACTCTGGTCAAGCATGATCCTTCCCAATGCATTGGGAAGACACAAAATCATAAGGGAAGCCACAATCCCGTGCTCCATCCCCTTCCTCTTTCTCCCTTTCTCCCCATTCCTCTCCTAGACTCCCCCTTGTCTTTCTTTCTCTCTCTACAACCCAGCAGGTCTACTCCTCTACACGCATGATTTATCTAGGAGGCGGATGGAGCACAGGCTAGGGTTCATGGATCTTTCCAAAGCTACCAAAGCATTCCTCTCCCCCTTGTCTCTCTTTCTCTGTCTTGCTCCTTCACAATCCATTGGGAAGCTACAAAATCAATGGGGAGACCATGAAATCTAACCGAGCAAAGAGCCAATGTGTCTATTCCTCTCCTGTGCATGCTCGTTCTGGGAGGGGGGATGTAGCATGGGCTGGGTTGTAGGCATGTAGCCCTACATATGCAGGAGCATATCTTCTCACTGATTCATGGATCTTTCCAAAGCTACCAAAGCATAATCTTTGAGGTATGTGTGCTTAGGCCAGACGATTTACTGCATATTTTTTCCCCAATGCTTGGCTGTTCAGTTGCTTTCTTCCTCTCATTATATATAGAGGGTGTTTAGTATGTCTCTCTATGTGCTAAGACACCTACTGGAAACAACTGAGGTACGTTTCAAATAGATCTACATGAAGTTACATTTTGTTTGCCTATCAGCCTTTGATATTTAAAATGTTTTCAAGTTTAGGATGAGGCCATTGAAGCGTCAAAGAGTTGAAGCACCACACATTCCAACCCTTAGGGATGTTCATCCTTACACTAGATGGACTTTATGCATTCGAGTTTACCATAAGTTTCATGTTGAGAGTATCGGTGTTGGTAGGAAGAGGTTAAGCTTGGTTTTGTTGGATGAGCAGGTAATGTTCCTGCATATATTTTCAGCTATGGTTAATTAGATAGTAATGAATCCTATGGTACCTGAAGTTATCTATTTTGAATAGGGTACAAAGATGGCTGCTACCATCTATGATGCCCAGGTGGATCGTTTAGATCCACTACTTCGAGAAGGTCGCACATATTATGTGACAAGGATGTCTGTTGAGCCGACAGAGACGACAAACACAAATGTTTGCTGACAGTATATATGAGTGTCGTCTCACACATGTCACTGATGTTCATGAGATACTAAACATGACTGAGCGGTCAATTCCATTATTTCCTCCTTTAATGGCACTTAATCAAGTTTTTGAATTTACTTATCACAACGACATTTACGTTGGTAAATTGGCTCAATCTACAAAAATTTTAGGTGCTTTTATAATATAAAATGTGAGACTGACATGTTTTTTACATGTGTAAGATGTTATTGGAATGGTCATGTTTGTAAGCTCTGTACAATTTCTGGACGAGGGCACATACAACAGAAGGATCCCATATAGAAATGTTCTTATAATCGATGGCAGGTATGTACTGCTATTAAATCTCCCTTAGACAGTAGTACTCACTGGAAAGAGTTCCTGAATTAGTATTTATGGTACCCACTAATCTGTGAGAAAGTACTCACTGGAAAGAGTTCCTGAATTAGTACTTATGGTCAATTTCTTAAGAATCAAGATATGTACAATTGCAATTAATAACAGGAGCAACTGAGTAAGAATGAAGATATGTTTAATAGATGTTTATTTTTTTGTAGCTTTCAACCCGTTCTCTTAGTTGTGAAGGATAAATCTGTTAGCAACTACTTAACAAAATGGGTGAGAAGCGCTGATGAGCATGGTATCGTGGTTGCTACAATGCTACGAGCAAAGCGTAATGTTGGTAAGTTCATGTGTCGCTTTATTCATTATTGTGATATTAATGCATCGTATAATCGTGAGAGCTATCTAATATGTGATTGTTTTGTCTTTTATTTAGACCGTAGTTTGCATACTACAGTCTTCAGTAGGGTTCACTTCGAACCAAATATTGCAGCTGCCCATGAATTGAGGCGGAGGTAAATGGAAGTTCGATGATTTTTTTAATTGGGTTTTTTTCTTGTTTATCAATTATAAATGCTTTTGTAGAATCAATAAAGAGCTTGACTGATACTTTGGGACCATGGCAGTGGAAGGGGATGAAGAACAACATAAATGTAACATCGTTGAAGGAATTGTAAACTCTAGATATATTTTGTTGTGGTAGTACTATGAACATGTGTTCATGTTATTTTGTTAGATGTAAGCTTTGCCTATGTAATATCTATGTTGTGGCAGTACTATGAACAACTATGGATGCTACAACCATAGTTGTGGCAGTGTTGTTTTGGGCAGTGTTCATGTTATTTAGTGTTGCAATATCTATTGTTGTGGTAGTACTATGAGCAACTATGGATGCTACAACCATATATGTAACATCCTTGGAATACAAATTTCTGGGAGGAATTCCGTAGCTATTTGCTGTTTGTCTAGGCTTATTTGCATTTCATTGTATTCCCTTGTTCAGATGAACAACTGAGGCTAATTCCCTCTATGAGGTGGACAAAGCAACACAGGTAAAAGCGGTGGTCTTGGTTGTTGGCTGGTCTTTAGAAATTTTGGATTTGTATTTTGTTCTACAAGCCTTTGATATGAGCTGTAATTTGCAGGAGGTGGTCAATGCAATTGTTGAAGCACAGTCTTGTGGTCTTGGGCTTGCCACGAATAAGATTTCTCTTGGACCTAACTTGCCAACTATATCCTTTACTGTTTGAGAATATTTTTTGTTTCACTATATTATTATGAGAATTTTAAATAAATATAATCTGAGCTCTTTGTTCATCCTTAGGTTCTTTTTTATATATAGTTGTATCATGAAGATCTACCAATCATTATAGCAGCATAATGCAAATCAACCTTCTGATATCATACATGGCATGTTCAAGGAGGTGCCCTTTACTTCTTTTACATGTTTTTGTGACATTCTTTTACTATATTGCTTGATTTGCTAATTTTGTGAAATTTTGTTACTGATTCAACTTATTAGGTGAAACATGCCAACCAGGGGAAGTTCTTTTCTGTTATAAGGGCTTATTGCCCTTCACTTATGTTCTTAGCTTTTATCATGTATTTCATTGAAAGGTAATTTCTTTATGGTTGTTGAATATTATCAAGTATGCTACAAATATTTAATTGCTTGAAATTTCTTCTCTGTTTGTAGGGGGTTTGTTAGCTACATGGAACCCTCTATTTTTCTTGGTTTTTGCTTTTGTTATGCTTTGGTGTAAGTACAGTAGGTAAAGAAAATTATTGGATGTAGTTGAAGTAAGACCTTCTCCAAATAAAAATCCTGTTGAGCAAAATTTTGTCTTTGCAGGATGCTATATCCAAGTTGGAAGATACTTTACAAGTGGGAAATACTGGTCGTCTCAAGTTCAGAGCATCTTGTTTGCAGCTGTTCCAATGATTTGTCTCCGCTGTTTGAAAAAAAATTCCAATATCTTGCTAGGAACTAGAGTTTGTCCATCAAGAGGCATAGCTAGACAAGATTGTAGTCATCAGTGTACCTATGATAGAAAAATCTCTTGACCTATCCAGCACTGTGTATTTTGTTTTACAATTTTACACAGTTTTGGTTTTAGTACAATCCGGCTGAAATGGAATATATGAGTGTTGTTCATAGGTAGTATCCATTGTAGTATTGCCTATGGATCATATCATCAAGTGATTAGTATAGTGGTGTTGATATGTAATCATGTTTTGGTTTGTATTGTTTTGTTTGATCTTTAGATAGCGAGGCGCATGGTAGCTAGGCCTATTATATTTTTATTTGAATGGTGTGAGATCATGAAAAACTCTTAAGATGATACTAGCTTGTGAAAATGTGTATAAATGTTATATACTTGTAAGGATTTGATTTATTTTCTAGCTTTGTTTCGCTTAATATGTTTGTGACAATTGTTATTTCACGTACGATTTAGGATCCTACCATATATTAATGTATCAGTATCACTCTCTCTTGAGATTCCGTTGCAACGCACGGGCACTCTACTAGTATATTTCATAATACACCTTCTGTTGGAATTTTGTACGAAATCTGCTCTCATTGGCACTGTTTGGCTTGGAATATTCTTTCTGATCTCTAAGAGTGTAACAACCCAATTTTTCCTTTTATTGAATTTACTGAGTTATTAGAAATTTTAGAATTTTCTAGATTTATTTGGATTAAATTTGAATTAAGTCTATTATTTGATTATTTCAATATTTGAAAACTTCATATAAAGTTTTGTTGGAAATATTTTGTTTGCATCCAAAATGTCTCAAAATATTTTTCAGAATGTTTTTGGAATTTTTCTGACATTTTTGGTATTTTTCCCGCTTTATTTGAATTACTGAAGATATTTTAAATAATAAAAAGAAAAAGAAAATCCAATAAAACCCTAAATGGGTTGAGACTATTGGATCCGACCTGCAACCGTTAACCGCACCACGCCCAAACCCTAAACCCTAATCCCGCCGACCGTTGTATCTCGATCCAACGGCGGGCAGTGAGTCGCATCACCGACACGCGTGGGGCGTTGTATCGGGTGCACATGGACGATCAAGATAGCGCCACGTCGCCTCTCTGTGTTGTTGACAGAATCCACCGCCGCCGCCAACCGCCTCTGTGAAATCCGCGCCTGGCTCCGCATCCTTGCTGATATTTAATACACGGGTGTGCGCACCGTGTTCACTATTTAGTACTCCGCGTTTTGCCCTAGTTTTCCATGCCAGAGCCTCCGCCAATTCGTGCCAATTGCTCATCGAAGTGCCAGAATGAGCCACAATTTGTTTTCACCTATTCCTGTCGCCGTGGAGTTGTCTTAGAGGTGATTGACCCCAGATCTGAGTTCGTCGCGATGAGACGCATCAGGGTGAAGGATTCACTTCGCCAGAGGAGCCTTGTTGCGCCGCTGCATGTGTCATCATTCACAGCTCCGTTCACCTGACCTCGCCGCGCCATCACCAGACTTGTGAACTCCATCAACCATCGGATCTTCATCGAATGGCCTCGGTGTGTCCACGTAGGCGTCTCTTTGGTTATGTTGGATTAGATCTAGACCGTTTGATCTAGATTGAATGAAACGGATTAGGCCATGTAGCGACAGCACATCGCTGTAGATTGGATCAAGTTTGAACCGTAGGATTTAGATCGTAAAGTATAGATTGGATCGAGTAGTTATAATTAGATTGATTCTTGGCCATTAGATCTTAAATGAATGGCTCGGATCAGTCGCTTAGTTCCATATTAGATCTAGTACCAGCCGTTGGATTTAGTTTGGACAGTTGGGATCTTATAGTCAAGTTCGGACCATCCGTATGGATTAAAAGTTCAGACCGACCCGTACAGGTTAGATTAAATCTCAACCGTTCGTTTCGGAATGGAAGGCTTAGATTTGTTCATGAGTTTCCTATAGATTGATCGGCAACCATTAGATTTAGATCCGAGAGCCTAGATTGAGCCACGTAGTGCTTAATCGTGAAGAACTAGATTCAATCCCGGTCGTAGATTTGGAAATGAGCGGTCAAGATCTTAGAGGTAGGTTCGACCGTTCGTAAGGGTGTTAAGTTCGGACTAGTCCGTTTTAGGTTAGATTGTAGCTGTCCAAATCAGATTTAATGGTTAAGATTAAATCAAGTAGTGACCCCTAGATTTGTTCTTGGCCGTTCGATCAGAATTGTGCAATGCGGATCGTGCCACGTGTTCGCGTGGGAGCCGAGGTGTCACTGGCTAGCCACGCGTGTGTGACGTCAGCGATGACATCATGATGACGTCATCGGTGGGTCCCACCTGTCAGCGACACATTATTTTCCAAAAAATGTATTTTTACTTTTATTATTTTATTGCTGACGTCATAAATCAGATATTCCATATAAAAATAATTTGATAGCAAGTCGATTCGGTGGTGACGTCATGCGAACGTCATTATTCCAAATTTCCAGTAGAAAAATAATTCAATAAATTTAGAATTTTCTTTTAAAGGTATTTTCAAACTTTGAATCGCTATAACTTCCGCGTGTGAACTCCGATTGAGGTGATTCCAGTTTCTAAAAATTTATAAAATTGTGCTCTATTTGATTATAAATTTTATTTAATTTTTGAACTTGAGTTGCTCTCTGTTTTTGGATATTTATTATTTATTTATTTATTTATTTATGACACGTAGACGTTGAGTTGCCCGAAGGCTTCGAGGGAGAAGTGTTGTGTGACACTACGGAATAGGGTGAGATTATTTAATGTGAATGTAAGGTCAAAAACTTTATGAAATATGGTATTGGAGGTTAAAACCATAGTGTATGGAGGTTAATAGCGTATCCGGACCGTTTCCGGGGTTTTGGGCCTTTCCGAGGGAGTTTGGGCCTAAAAGAAGGGGTTGTGGGCTTTGGTGGGATGGAGTAAGAGTCCATTTAGGACTAGGAATCAGATTTGGGGATGGTAAAAGGGGGTTTCCCCTGCCCTTGGGGCGCCCCCTTCTTCCCTCTCCTTGCCCTAGCCGCCCCCCACCTCCCCCTATCCCTTCATGCGCCCCATTGCCCCCATTGCTCCCCACCTCTCCACCACCTCTCCTCCACCCCTTGCTGCCCTAGGGTAGCATCCCCACCCCTGCACCTCGAGGATCCATCCATTGGAGCGAGGAGCGAGGAGCGAACCGGGAGGAGATCCATTCAGATTTCGTGCGTTGGGCAAAGGTATGACCATGGGAATCCTTGGGGTTGGTCTAGGTACTGTTATAAGGGTGTTTATCAAGTTTTTAGATCAATTGGTGGTGCTGGATTTGATTAGATTAGATGGATTCTTGAGTTGGTCACGTTCTCTGTTTCGGACAGCATGAGCAGTCGACTTAGGGTTGGATTTTTTGCCAATTTAGATTCCGAATTTGGTCATACGGATGTTGAAGAAGTTGTAGATAATTTCATTATCTTTCCGTGGATATAAAGAACTTTAAATTCCGCAAAGCCCTTTGAAAGTTATGGCTTTTTTACCGAGCGTGATAAAATCTGTGACATGATTGGAACAGATCACGGTATTTTGTAGATTAAATAACTTTAGAGTCCGAATCAGTCTTTCCCTATACCTAGAAAAAGTTGGGAAATTTCCTAAGCTATGTGAGGATGTACTCATTTAATTGATTCGGAGTCTTAGAACCCGAGTTATGCCTTTTGGAAGGCTGCTGTCCCGACGGGACAGAACCGCTGTTTTCGGGTTTTGCGAGTAGTTGGCAATGTCGGGGTAGATGAGGGTTTGCGTACTGTTTTGTGGGCTTGATTGTGAGTGTGTGGTCCCTATGTGCAGGTGGTATGACCCCAGGAGTGCCCTCTTCGTCTCGCCAATCCGTCGCCGTGGTTGAGGCAAGTGTACTGGAATGAGTAGCGGATTGTAGGTTGTTGATTGATTGAGATTGAAGTTTGAATATATGATATGTTCACATGCCACGCTTTATTGTTTGCCATTGATATGATGAATATGTTTATTATGTGATGATGCCATGTGTTAATGTACAAGTTATCCATGATGATGCCATGTGTTATTGTACAAGTTAATTTTGATGTTGGCATATTTGCATACATGGCATGATTACATGGCCTGGGCGGTGAGAAAGTCATAACTAGTCCGGGAAGGTCGGTGAGAAAGTTATGACTAATCCGGAGAGCCAATGAGTAAGTCCTACATCGTGATTCCATTCACCGCGGTGAACGAAAGCGAGGAGTAGGCACCCTCCATCTTCGGGATGGAAGGGGGGAGAGGGTGCACACCGACGGGTGTGTACTCAACCATACCGGTATGAGTTTCCAAGGAGACATGAGCATCGCATTGCACTGCATACATATTGATGATGATGATGATGATATGTGACCATGAATGAGATGGTTTACATGATGTGAGATATTATTGCTCTGTAATTGTTTATGTTTGTACCATTGCAATATACTTGCTGAGTGATGAACTCACGCTTGTGTTTATGTTGTTTTCTTTTAGGTACCATGAATCCGACATGCGGGAAAGGGAGCTAGTCACACGTCATCACTTAACATCACACATTTAAACAATGACATGTTCCTTCCCTTATGGTTATGGTTAATTCATTGAGCTAAACTGTGGTTTCGATGATTTGTTGGTCATTATGAGTAGATGATTAAGTCCATATTTGTCATGTGACGGATAGAATTTATATCCTTAGTGGTATGGTGGCTTTTTTTCCATCTAATCATGTTATTGCTATCGTTCATTATGCTATATTGACATGTTATTATTGTTGTTGCTTCAATTCATGTTAAAACAAAGGAGATGCTGCCGAAATCTCGGTTTTTAGCATGTGCGCCTTTGCTGGAATTTATGTTTATTTGTGGTATTTAGATGTTGTTTAGTCTATGTTTGGTAGCATTCGGACATATTAAATGCCGGATGATGATGATATATGACCATGAATGAGATGGTTTACATGATGTGAGATATTATTGCTTTGTAATTGTTTATGTTTGTACCATTGCAATATACTTGCTGAGTGATGAATTCACGCTTGTGTTTATGTTGTTTTCTTTTAGGTACCATGAATCCGACATGCGAGAAAGGGAGCTAGTCACACGTCATCACTTAACATCACACATTTAAACAATGACTTGTTCCTTCCCTTGTGGTTATGGTTAATTCATTGAGCTAAACTGTGGTTTCGGTGATTCGTTGGTCGTTATGAGTAGATGATTAAGTCCATATTTGTCATGTGACGGATAGAATTTTTATCCTTAGTGGTATGGTGGCTGTTTTTCCGTCTAATCATGTTATTGCTATCGTTCATTATGCTATATTGACATGTTATTATTGTTGTTGCTTCAATTCATGTTAAAACAAAGGAGATGCTGCCGAAATCTCGGTTTTTAGCATGTGCGCCTTTGCTGGAATTTATGTTTATTTGTGGTATTTAGATGTTGTTTAGTCTATGTTTGGTAGCATTCGGACATATTAATTGCTGGGGTGTTACAGTTGGTATCAGAGCGGGCTGTAGGTCCTTGGAATATGTATTTTTAGTGTCATACCTTAAGTTGCAACTAAAATGTGATGTGGAATAACTTAGAAACATGGCTTAGGTCTTAACTAAAATTTTGTCATAGGATAGCAACATTAAAACTTGCAAAAGTGGTATAACTAATTTAAAATTTGACACACACTGGATGCACAGTAGGAAAGGGTATGGGTATCGTTCCTTTACGCTTAAATGTTGCATTTAAGCTATGATGTTGAAGGCTTCAATTGATGATGCATGTTGCTATGTCTATGAGATAAATGATTGAATTGTTCTTATTGTTGTGATAAAGTGGGGTTTTGGTGCCGAAGGGTTTCGGCCACCTCTCTTATTTCATAGTAAGGGTGAGGTTTGACGGAGTGGCCGGTTAGCGCCATCACCGAAGAACTATTAACCCCTGTAGGAGAAGAGTGCTTACCCTTTCTGTCGTAGATCGGGTAGTTGACTGGAGTCAAATAGAAGAGTTTGGTGGTGGATTCCTTCGTATGTTCTTTATCATTCTGTGGTCGGTCTTGGTTGGTTTTTCTTTGTTTTAGTTGATTGAAATCAAAAGAAAAGTGTTGGGTATTGGATTTTCGCGGATTGTTCTGTATGCGGTGTGTGGGTTTTGTCTTCCTTGGTTGAAGACGAAGAAGAGGAGTCTAGTGTTGCGCTTCTTTTGGGCGCCTTTCCAGTTTGATGCTTAGTTTGTGGATTGCTTTATGGGGAAGAAGCAGTCAATTTATTCCTGTGTTTGTCTTTCTCCGAGTTTAAAGGAGTTATTGCGGTGTTATGCCAGACTTGGTTGTCCGGGCTGAAGTTCTGTGGCTTTGTAGGAGTAAGTGGTGTTTGATTTCGTTATTTTGCTGGTTTAAGAAATCATCTTTGGAGAACCCTTCCTGTTTCGTGAAAGTTTGGAGTTAAGGTTTTATTTGCAAAGGTTTGTTTGAGCGCTTGGTTCCCTTTCGACAAAATTGTCTTTCAACCTTTTCCCTTATATGACCAAGTTTTGTAGAATTCCTCTTGTATGACCAAGTTTGGGTTTGTCTCATTGCAATTTTGAGAGTCAAGTTTCCTTATGAATTTTGGGATGAGCTTTAAAACTAAAATGCTGCAAACGAAGTAAGTAGTCTTTTGACTGAAATCGGTTGTCCCTAGTAAGAATTGTTATGTAGCATGTACCAATGTGGTTTATGGGATGACGTATTGTTAAGTTAATTTGTGAGTTGAAACAATTCAATGCGGTTGTTACCTCTAGCTTGAAATTAAATAGACTACTAGTAATGTTTAGCCGATTAGGGCTAATCCGAGGGTAAAGGTGGATCGACTTTGAAAGGCGATGCGCAACAAGCAAAGCAGATTGAACCTGGAGACAAGTCGACGAGAACAACAAATCGGCGATGCGCAACTCTTTATTGATCTCAACGGCTTACAGAGGAAAGAGTGCTACAAGAACTAGAAAAACGTAAAAGTGTAAATAGGGTTGTGTGTGTTGACTGATGTCCTGCGTCTCCTGATTCGTCCCCTTTTTATATGCCCCGGCCGATCCGAGTCCTGCATGGACACGGCAACTGGATCCACATCGGCTACGATTCAATCTCTTTCCTTTCCGTTTTGGCAACTGAATCCCACAGCTTCACATCGGCTGCGATCCAATCTCTTTCCTTTCCGTTTTGGCAACTGAATCCTTGTTGATCATGGTGTTTTCTTTATCCCAATCGTTACATATGCATCATACTTTCCATCTTTCGTACATGCTAAATCTTGGTGGAAACAAGTGGCTACTGCCGGGATTGTGGGATTGTACACTGACCTTCAACTTCAAACCGAAGCTCCAACTGCGCACAAATTTGTACTCCCTTCCCCAACTCCGACAGAAAAAGAAAAAAACGTTAAATGGGAAAAACTCAATTAGCTGTTCTAGTGAATCACGTCACAATTAAAGCTAATCGTAGTTTCTACTAGATCCCTAAGATTCATTCCCACCATCAATTGAAGCTTACCATTCTTCATCGCCGCTACTTGCCCTCACGGTGAGAAGTCTCTTCATCCACTGTTCTTCTCAATTGAGCATTAAATTAGTGTTGTGAGGATCTGCTTAAAGGCATACCATGCACGATTAAGCCTAAAGACCATTAACTCGCCATCTTGACTGAGCACCGATGAGCTCTCCGCAGGTTTCCGTGGAGACCCTTGTTCCGGCTATTCTAGGATCTGTTTAACCTTCTCCGCAGGTTTAAGTAGTGCTTAATGGCCTTCAGCCTCAGCTCGCCGTCGGCGACCGTCGAAGCTAAGCACCCTGCTCCGGCTCACTGCCTGGCGGGACCGTCGTGTCAGCCGCTAGCACTCATTCTGCCACTACCCTCCCGGGTCCACTGCACAGCTGCACTCGCGCGCGCACAAAACCCGCATGTCACTGCCCGGTGGCCCGCGGTTTAGTTCACGCATGCACCACTGGCGCCTGGGGTCCCTGATGTTAGTGAGGGTGGCCTGGACCAGCTAGGGGCATGCTATTACGCTTCCTCGCAAGGGAAATGTATTATTCAGTTTCCTGATTTATTCAAGCCGAACTTAATTATTCAAGTCACTGTAACTTTTAAACTATAAATCCAAATACACAGTAAAACAACTTCCTAAATTCATGATAAATCGTGTAGTTTCATAATATGCAAAAATACTTAAAACTTGTTTAGCAATTTAAATTGAAATTCAAATTTGAAGGTTTATGTTGGAATGAGCTGCATGTAGATTCCATGCAAATCAAGTCCAAATTAGACGAGACTAGTTTCATTAGAATCCTTATGCTAAATGCTATCTGATTGTGCAATTAGATTTGACATTGGAGTTAGTTTGTAATAATTTCCTTTTAAGTTTGAATCCGATGTGTTAAATCTTTAAATTACTATAACATGTTCATATCTTATCCAAATAACATGAGACTTGTTTTAATCTACTAGTTACGCAGTAGACGACACGATTTAATTTGAAATAATATTTAGGGTGTACCATGCAACTTTTTATTAAAAATAGTTGAGCTACTTTATGTACTAATTGATATTAGTACAAGTAGCTTCGCACCTTGGAAATGAATTTTAGTAAATTTAATTTTACAATCTTAGCTTCTTGAATTCGTAAATTAAAATAAAATAATACATACATAAAAGTGGTTGCGTGCTTTATAACTATACGCTATCATAACCTAAACCTGCTACCGTCACATGAAATAGTAGAACCATGACTGTTGCTTTGCTTACATGTGCGCTGGTTTTATTTTGTTCTTCATTGGACTTCTTTTTGCCATTTTTAATGGTTGATATTTTGCTCTGTTCGTATTTAACGACGTGTAGATACCGACGCTACCGACACCGCTGTTGACGACTTCGATCCCGAATACACTATAGAAGAGCAAGGCAAGCACCCCTTGATCATTTTGATCCCAATTTTATAATCACATAAAAATGTGAATAATAATTTGCTGCATACTTTATATTCCATAAAACTACGTATTTACATTTTTTGGTAGTTAATCCCTTATTGATGGATTTTATCTAATCACTATTGCAATGCGATCCATGACCATCATAGGAATGGTTAAGATCATAATATTGAACTGGGTATAATCGCTTATTAATTTGTACATGCTTAGCACTGCCCTAGAAAATGTCGGTGACATATATACCCACCAACATCCACTTTTCCTAATATAATTTTCAACGATTAATTGTAACAGTAAAGGATAACGATATTTTAATAAAAATGGAATCAAAACTATGTTTTGACGTGGGTGAATATTGACAATAGCCGGATGTGCGAGTTTTAACCTTGCACGTAGATAGGGGGAGATCTGTCGCCCATATCACTTTAAGGACCGAACTAATGTGTTGCTTTCATGCCAAGATAACCGTACATCCACAAGTGCTGGAATGGGACAGTCTTAACTTATTAAATTATTTGGGACTAGCTTTGCACATTGGTAAGCTGAAGTAGGAAAAGTAGTAAACCCTTTCGTGTATGCTTACAAGGGGCTGCCACAAATGAGTTATCGGTAAATGCATATATTCGGTGGAACGGTGTACGCCTGGCTATGGAATGGGACTGTTGTTGTTCTATTTGAGCCGCGGGCTCCTGATCATTACTGCTTCACTTGAATGTTTGTTTCCACCATAGCTAGGGTTTAACGTTACCGGGCTGGTGCAAAGCTAGGTTCATATAATTGAACAGTTTTGTTATGAACTCCTTGCGGGCACACCAAAGGAAGTGTGTCTAATAAGCTTTGCAAAAAGGGAGAACATATCTTGTGGGTAAAGTTGTACAACTCTGTAGAGTCAAAACTAATCGATTAGCCGCGCTCACGGTCATGAACACTTGGTAAAGTCATCACTTAGTCAGATGTTTTCTATTTTGATAATTCGAGATGACTGATTCTAAGTTATTCATCTTTAATGTTCCTCTTATGATCATTACGGCATTTTCTCACGAAGGGCTATGGGAGTCACTCACGAAGGGCTGTGAGTAGAACCTTTGAATTCCAAGATTTACTACTTGTTATCTTAAACTACTCGTCAAACCGTTTTTACTTCCTTTTATGCTTTCAATCTATTATTCAGCACTTACATATCAAATTTTAGCCTTATGCAAAATTTAACTTAGCAGCCTTTCTTTGATTCAGCCTACATACATTTAGGCTTTGTAAAAGTCTTGCGAGTACTTTTGTACTCAACTTTCTCTAAATGTGGGTTTTAGGTGAAGAATCAGAATATCCTGTCGATTATAATGCTAATGATGAACTCGTGTTGTATGGCGACGACTACTTCTAGGGTTACCTTGTTTGTTGCCTGTGGATTTTGGGTTTAGAAGGCAAACAACATATGACAATGAACTTTTACTATTGTTACTTTTGGTTTTGTAATATTATGTCTAAAACCTCCGTTGTAATAAAATGTTGGAAATTTTGTATGGCTGTGTTTCAAATTGTGCTAAGTGCGTGCCAGCTATTGATCATGGGAATGGCACAGGACGCACTTTAGAACCTTTATTTTATGTTGCACTGTAGCATAAAAGGGAGGGTCTCATATCAGTCGACCCTTCGCACGTACCACGTGCGCTTGTGCTAACTGTTTGATTCCAATCCAAGTTTCCCGCAAATATATTATTATGTGCTAGTTCCCTGGATCAGTAGCCTAGCACCACATATCTTGAAAAGGTTGTATAAATCACTTGCACAACCGCAACATACATACACATTATAGGAATATATTTATTACATCTGGTTTATGTTTTACATATTAGGCCAACCGGCCAGATACAACTCAAAAGAAACCAAATGTAGCAACCGTAGCGGCGGCGCGGTGTGTCGTCTAACCCAAAGGCAACCGATGGGTGCAAGACCCAGCTAGCCGTCGAACACGTCATCGGGACCCAGTTCGTAGGACTCACCATCGGGATCACCTTCACCTTCTTTTGCGACTTCTGCTTCTCACGTTTTAATTTAGAGCAAATGGTGAGTACATGTATGTACTCGCAAAACTTTAGTGTTTGCAAGTATATTAAGATGCAGGCTATGAGAATGTACAAGTTTCTATACTAGTTTTGGTTTGCATGAAGCCAGGTGTGGAGTATGTGGGCCCTAGGTATCTACACGATGGGCCACGAGGACCCATCAAGAGGGGGCGTCCCAGGACGGTTATAAAGAATTGGGCTTTATTCGGGGACTCACCATCGTGTCCTATAAGAAAGGATAAAAGATGGTAACTAACTATTTTTAGGAAGGATACAATTGTATTATGGAGATAGAATCTCCATCATGTAACCGATTAGGAATCCACCTTGTAACCGACGTGGATCCCTTAGCCCCCTACCTATATAAAGGGGGCAAGAGACGCGCAAAAACACGATAGAGCGAGCAACACACAATACGTGAGATACATACCTCTCGTAATCCCAGAACACGGGACTAGGGTATTACCTCCACCGTTGAGGGCCTGAACCTATCTGATTCATTTTCTTGTGTTACCATCGAGTTTGGATCCAACGCATAGGTCCATATAAATTATTGCCGAAAATAAACGTCGATAGTTGGCGCGCTAGGTAGGGGGAGCACGAAGATAAATCTCAACGAGCTCGATGGTTTCCATCAACGTAGATAGCATCATCTTCACTCCCGGTCAGGTATTTTGCTTCAGGAGTCTCCACTTCACCACCGACAAGCTTGGTACGCTCATCCTTTCAGACTCGGATCATATCCGATCTGGGAGGGACTTCGACAGCGTTTCTACCGGACTCACGCTCGGGTCCAGAAAGGCCATGGACATTTACCCATAGATGGTGCGCCAGAAGCCCTATTCCCAACCCGAACGCAGTGAGGACCCGACCAGGGACGAGTCTCTTTCCTACTCCTCGAGCACGGAGATTGATTTCCGCGCAATGTGCGTGATTGGGGACGGGTGCTCTGAATCACAATACCAGCGAGAGGCCAAAGCAGCAGCGGAGGAAGAACGTCTTTGCCTCGGGGCTCAAGAAGCATGCACTCGGTCACTCCAGACCCGAACCCGCAATGCTAACGAGGAAATCTTGCATGAAAAGATAGGAAATCAGTCAGTTTTCCGCACGCCACAGCAAAACATCGTGCCTCCAAGACGCTCCTCAACACCTTGGGCTCAATACTCAAGCCCAACAGCCCGGCTACCCCAATTATGGCATAAGTCAAAGCCATGGTGACAGCGGCAGCAATATAGCATAATCAGCGAGATCAGGCGACGACAAAACCTCCTCACGTGCGTGCAGAGACACACTGCAAGCAGTCGGACCGACAGCAGTCGGGCGGGAAGCAGTTGGTGTAGGCTCCCATATGGCGGGGACATGCGCCAGGACCTCAACACTAGGAGGCGAGAGCGAGAGGCCGACGAGCAGCGCCGGTGCAAAGACAATCGTGAGCATTTTGGTATCGACCACCACCGGGGCAACCAATGCCGCGATGGCAGCCACAGCGACCGCGAGCATCAAAACGCCGGCCTCAGCAGGCGCAGGAACCACTACCATCCAGATCGCTGTGATAACAATGATCGCCGAGTGGAATCTCCACCGCGCTGTCACTTACCACGCTGTGAAGAGGAGCCATTGACGGAGTCCGAGCATTCACCACTCGGCTCCGTCGAGTGGTGTGGCCCGATGGTTTCAACCTAGGGCATCATCAAGTTTGACAGAGAGAGAGAGAGATAGAGAGATCCAGAAGCATGGCTACAGGTCTATGCCCTAGCAGTCAAGGCGGCTGGGCGTGACTGCAGCATAATGGAAAATTACCTGCCAGTCATGCTCGCCCCGTCGGCTTAGGCATGGCTTACAGGGCTTCCAAGGAATTCCATAGATTCCTAGGGAGATCTCTGTGAGCAATTTATTGCAAATTTTTAGGGCACTTACGAGAGGCCTGGAACTCCGTGGGATTTGTATCAGCTTCATTAGAAAAAGAACGAGTCCCTATGGGAATTCATCCGACGCTTCATGTAGAAAAAGAACACAGTTCAGGATGTCTCGGATGCAGTTGTCATCACGGCATTCTAGAAAGGAGTCAGCGATCCCAATCTCATCAAGTAGATGTCCCAGAAACCCCCGGCTATGGTAAGGGAAATGTTTGTCCTAGCTGACCGCTATGCTATATCCTCAGATGCCTTGGCCGAACGCCGAGAGGATCGTCTACAACCGAAGGACAAAAAGGACCACGCCGAGCCCTTAAAACAGAAGGACATGAAACATAAGAGCAAAGAACTGGTCGCAACAGCCGATCGCGGCCAGGCAAATGCGCCACAAACCAAGGACTATGACAATGTAATGAACGCGTAGTGCCCTTTTCATCCAAAGGGAAAACATGCCGCGAAAGACTGCTTCACCCTGAAGAGATTCGTGCGGGAGAACAACAAGACGTCGGAACCCAAGGACAAAGGAGAGGCTGGCAAGAAGAGAGATTCTCCTGAAGAGAACGACTACCAGGAGATTGAGCATGCGCTCAACTTCATATTTGGGAGCTTAGGCACATATGAGTCTAAGCGGAAGCAAAAGCTCACCGCTTGGGACAATGCGATCACGCCAGCTACCCTGCAATACTTGAGGTGGTCTAAGGTTCCGATCACATTTGACCGCTCAGATCACCCTGATCACATACAATACCCGGGTAGGTACCCTCTGGTGCTGGACCTGGTTATTCACAGCGTGAAGCTTAAAAAGTTGCTGATCGATGGGGGAAGCGGACTCAACATCCTATTCACAAAGACCCTCGATGATATGAAGATTCCTCTCTCTGAGTTGAGGCAAAGCTCGTTGCCATTCCATGGGGTAATCCCTGGGGCCTCCTCTGTACCACTCGGTCAGATCACCTTGCCTGTTACGTTTGGTAGAAAGGAGAACTACTGGACTGAGTACATGAATTTCGAGGTAGCCGATTTCGAGACGGTGTATCACGCCATCTTGGGAAGACCGGGCTTGGCCAAGTTCATGGCGGTACCACATTACACTTACTCAGCACTGAAGATGCAGGGCATTATCACAGTCTGTGGTGACGTCAGGCAGTCCTTCCTATGTGACGGGGAGAGCTATGAACAGACAATCAATTCTTTGCTCTGCAAATCCATGTGCCAACACAAGAATTGCAAACCATTCCTATCACCTGGCCATTCGTGGTCTGGGGGCTCGACATGTTTGGACCTCTGAAGAAGGCACAAGATGGTTTTACCCACCTCTTCATCGCCGTTGATAAATTCACAAAGTGGGTCGAAGCCAAGCCTATTGGCACACTCACAACAGCAAAAGCGAGGGAATTCTTTCAAGAAATCATGGTCTATTCCGACGTCCTAAACAAAATCATAACATACAACGGTACTCAATTCAGAGGTGTTGAATTTCAAGACTGGTGCGAAGAGCTCAGAATCAAGATTTGCTTTGCTTCCGTGGCACATCTGTGGAGCAATGGATAGGTCGAACGAGCCAACGGCATGGTACTGCAGGGGCTAAATCAAGGGTGTTTGATCGTCTCAAGCCATATGCTGTGTGATGAGTCAAAGAATTGCCCTCGGTACTCTGGGGGTTGAGGACTTCTCCCAGCAGAGCAACGGGCTGTCACTTTTCTTCCTGGTGTATGGCTCAGAGGCGGTCTTACCTACTGAGTTGGAATTCGGATCCACAAGGGTCAAGAAATACGAGGAGGATGAGTCAGAGGAAAGCCGAGTGGAAGACATCGACCGACTAGAAGAAGTCAGGGACGTCGCCGCAATCCGATCAGCCAAGTACCTCCAGGGCTTACGTCGCTATCACGATCACAATGTACGGGGTCGTGCTTTTCTGTAAAGGAGATTTGGTTCTAAGAAAGAATAAAAAAGCGAGCACAAGCTCTCCCCAAGCTGGGAGGGTCCCTACATTGTTGATGAACTAATGCGCCCAAGGGCTTACAGGCTTAGGCGAGAAGACGGTGTCTTCATCGGCAACACTTGGAACGTATAGCAGCTATGTCGCTTCTACACCTAAACTCTTTACTCACCTGTGTTATTATGAATAAAGTTATTTTTTTGCCTTACGACTCGGTTGTTGCTGTAATATCACGAGTGGTTACCCTGGTTTTAGGACTTCTTGGTCCGGGTATTTGGTTGCCCTGCTTGTGGTTGGTGGGGGTCAAAGAGTAGGTGGAGTGAAGTCACTTTTCATTATAAAATTTCCACCCACCAATCTCTCTCTCTTCACTCCATCCCCATCTCTCTTTTTTCGGCTGGCTTCCCAAGTCCCCAACCTGAACCCCGGCTCTCCTGGGCCGACGCCTCCTCCTACCCAGATCTGACGCCCCTCCCCAACCCCTCGCTGGCGCCTCCATCCCCTCTCCCTCAGGCCGGCGATGCGCCTCCACCTCCCCTCAGGCCGACGAGCTCCAGCTCCTCCCAAGACTAGCAGCACCGACCCTCCCCTTCCCCTTTACAGCCGGTACTCCCTCCTCCTTCCTCTCCCTTCTTGTGGTAATTGGAGGTGAGTTCTAGCTTGTGGATGATTTGTGATGGTCTAAGGGGAGGTAATGTCCATGGTGAGGATCTAGGGTTTGAGTGTAGACAAGGTGTTCGATGAAATGCCGGAGAGGGATGTGGTTGCGCACGAGTCAGTGGTTTCCTTATGGAGTGTTGAGCATGGTATATGTTGAACTTAATGCCATGCCATTAAGCTAGATGATTTGTTTTCAGTTAATCTATGATGCAATGTTTGTAATCTGTGATACTTTAAATTGTGATTTCTTAGTTATTCCTTGATATGAGATGTTTAGTTTATCGGTGGTGTCCGAGTGACTAATTGTGGGATGCTTTCATTTTGGGTTGATGTTGATCTAGGGATGGTGTTCTAGTTTATTGCGTGGCTTTGATTAATTCTTGGCCTAGGATGATTCATAGATTAAGTTGAGGCTCATGTTGGAAATTTTGATTTACTTGCACTTAGTTGCCTACTGCTGATTTCTCTACTTCTACCTTTGCTAGTTGTCGATCTGTGATGTACTCTGAGGATTTGAGAACTCCCTAAATTTCCTATATAGCTGTGGGTGCTGCGATACTGTTAAGCAATCCATAATGATTGCTATGCACTGATGCATTTTAAATAGGTTAAGGGTATAGTTTGCTTGCATGGATTGATTAATTGCCAAGGACTGGAATGATTTTCGAATATGGACTTATGTAAAGCATGATGACAGTGTGTAACATCCCACCATTTTCAAAAATTATAAAAAAAATTTAAGATTTAAAAATAAAAATTAAATAGAAATTTTAATTGAAATCAAGAATTTGATTTGAAATTTATTAACCTCACTTCTTTTTCATAAAACTTGTTAAGGAGTAAATTCGATTTGGAAAATTCTTTTCCAAAAGAACAAATTATTAAAATGAAATTTAGAGATGAACTTAATTTTTGAATAAACATCTTTTCTAAATTTCTAAAATCATTTATTGATTTCCCTTCTTTGAAAAGGGAATTGATAAAAAGGTAAGAGGTAAAAGATAAAATGGTAAAAGATTAAAATTACCATACTAAATTTTGGATAACATTGGAATACCCTAGAATCACCTTGGCTGGTCAAAAGTAGGTGTGAAATCATTTTGCAAGGTGATATGATAAATTTAATGAAGAAGCCTATCCTTGACCAACACCTTTGCCAGAATTTTGTAGGAAACCCTAGACCTTTCCAGCACCTAGGATTTTTACCATGTGAGCTCAGTAACCTTATACTCATCCACAAAAATTTACAAAAATAAATAATTGATTTTACTAATTATTCCTATTTATTTATTCACATCCTGAAAATCAGCAAAATGGAGTAAAAGAATTATTATAAAATAAATACTAAAGTTTAAGATTTGAAATTTTTAAGTAACGTCTCTGACAACATGCTAAACCTTTTGTAAAAGTTTCAAAAATTTATAAGTTGAATTAGTTCCTCAATAAAATCAAATTCCGAAATAAAAATTTTGTACAGTCCTGATTGTCAGAATTTTAATTAAATAATTACAACGAATTATATTCTCAGATTTTTACAGTAGCAATATAACTTATGCATGACTCTCCAGAAAAATCTACGAAAAATCTAGACGTAATCTGGCCACCCGATTAAATATCTTTTCGCTGATCTGTCTGCAAACCGACTTAGTTGCCTTCTATTTGCGTGGGGCCCACTTGTAAGAACTTTCTCCTTCCTCCTCACGCCCAGGCTCGAGCCAGCACACAGTTCTTCGGTTCTTGGTCAAAAGCAAGCAAAAAATCAAGCCTCCAACCGACATTGCTCAACTATAAAAGCTTCCCCATCCTCCCTAGCATCTCCTCCAAAACCAAGCATCAATTCCATTGGAAACACCTCCAATTCCTCCATTTTCCTTCATGGCCGAAATCCCCTAATCCAACCTAGCTGTTCAATTAGCCAACCATTTTCCAATTAAATGGGCATGAAGCATCTTTATCCATCCAAGATCAAAACCCCCATGTCCATTTCTCCATTCTTCCACCGAATTGAGCCACCACCATGAGCCACCATGCACTTTAGTTCATCGCCATGGCGCCACCACTATGGTCCATCCCAACCGAAACCGAGACCACCTATGGACTCGTTGCGACCCCGGGTTTCCATTTTTGTGCTCGGTTCATCCTCCCTTCACTTGCTTCACCGCCGGCCAAAGCATGCCCGAAGCTTCCATGACGGCATCAGTAGCTCGAGCCATCAGTAGCTGCGAAGCACCTTCTGTTGTGTGATGTTTCCTCTGACCACTGGCCCAAGGTAAAAGTAGCAGTAGCACCTTCCATTAGTCTTATGATAATTAAGCCAACCAGATCAGTACTTAGTTATACGAAATCAAAAGAATGAGACTTGATTTATTTTAATTATTCTTTTGTCAAGAACATAAATTAAATAAGCAGTTAACAATAATTCTAATTATATCTTTATGCGTGTATGCATCTTTGTTCCGCGAAAACCCTTTTGTAGTATGATGTATCGGTTGCAAGAAATAACATCGGTCAACTCAGATTAGGCTTAAAGTAGTTAATTATGTCCAAAACTCGTTAGATAAAAGAAGTAAGTTCATTTCTTTTAACCCTAATCAATAAATTTGGAGTAGTACATAATAAAACGACATGATCTTAGGTTAAGTAAAACTTTGATAAGCTTAAAGAAGTTTTAACCCATTTATGTTACTTGACCTAGGTACTCATATATCAATTCTTTAATTTAAGCAAACTTAAATCCAAATGATCCTTATCTTAAGTGAAGATTAAAATAGATATGTGTGTTATATACATGTTATAATTATTCATTTGTACTTGTAAGATCTTTGTTTGAATCACTATAGGCCATCTAATCCGACAAAGGTATACGTGTTTAGATTAGATTGAACCAAGTTCTTGTAGCTTGTTATCCATATACAACAATCAATATGTGTCTCTTTCCCAAGTAATTGATAATTGGCGAGAAACTAGTTAGTATGTGTTTTATGGGTCCTGAACATTTAATCCTACAGTGTTTAACTTTAGTTGAATCAAGTTCCAATATAGTTTTATCTTCCATGTACAGAAAGTAAGCATATACATATATCACGTCATGCAAATATCACAGGCTCAAAATAATATTCCATTATAAAATGTCAAGTAGTCCTTCTGTTCTGTTATAAATGAAACTAAAATAAACAATGGCTAGCTAAATGATTAAGTTCATAAAAGTTATAAACTTGTTCAATATTAGTTACCAATTATTTTGGCTGACTCGATCATAACTGGGAAGTTAAAGAGGGAGTATCTTTTGGTCTAAAACTAGCTATGTGTAGAAATTATGCAAATGAAATCCAAATTGAATGGAACTTATTTTATTTGAACCCTTGTATAATATTCTATCCAAACATGCTATTATATTTAAATTTGAAGTTGGTTTGAATTATTTTCTGCTTAGGTTTGTTCTCAATATGATAAAGATTCGAATAATCATAACTTATTTAAAATAAGTCCAAATAATATGAAACTTGTTTTGTTATGCTAGTTAGACTGTAGAGAACATGATTATGCAAAAATACTTAGGGTGTACCATGCATCATTTATATTTTAATAATTGGTGACCTTAAGTATTGTTTTAGATCATATTCAAAAATTAACCTTTGTTTGAACCAAACTCATAAATAGATTATTATTCAATGCATGAAGACTTGAGTAGTTATAATACATAGAAGAAGTTCCTAGGCTCCCTTATGAAATCATAATACCTAGCCATGTAAGAATATTTTATAATTGATTAGATCTGGATTAGGTTAGTGAATAATCATGCTAATCAAATACTAGTATAATTGAGATACACATGTGAGCAATAGTGCTTATAGAACCTATTAGGGATGAATCATAATACAAGACTATTTAATATTTCGAAAATGATTAGATTCAACCCTAGTCTATGATAGTTTCAATTTGTACATCAGGTTCTAGTCATAGTGTACCTTTAACCCTTATTTAACATATGTTTCCATATAATAGATGTAACATAATTTAATAGATGAGCTAATATGACCCAAATGCTATAGAACTAATATTGAAATATCCTTAAGGTGAAGACCCTATTAATCTGCAAGAATGATTGCATATCATTTTTAGTCGCAAACCTAAGGATTAACTATCCATAACTTAAGAAGTGAATAGGGCATCACCGATAAGTATTAATAACATAAGACTATTTCGTTATGTAGAAGTAATTCTATTATAACCTACTTTGCAACTGAACCTATTCAAAACATAACACTGCACATTATGAGCCCTAAAAGCCCATAATATATATAGGTAAATAACTTTGCTCAATAACTAGTACCATAGGTTAAGCTTTACCAACATTAATGATTAATTGTTAGATGACTGGTGTTTGCTTAAATTGAACCATGCATGCACAAATGATTAAGTGTGATGTCTGTTATTGCTTATATTCAATAGTGCAAATTATACCTGCCCTCACCCTGTTGTTTTATGTACTAATTTAAATTAATATAAACAATCTTAGGTTCCTGAATCCGTAAAATAAAATAAGACAAATCATAATGAATAGGTGTCGTGTGCGACATACTCCTCAATCTATTAATCAGTGATAAAAACCCAACGTGGTAGGAGTATGCTCAGTTATACGATCACAAAACCCTAACTGCAACCATGCTTGTTTTATGTAATGTTTGTTATTTGATTTTTCATCTGATTTCCTTTTGCCCTTATTGAAAGTGTTATTTGCTATTTGTTATTCTTTTCTGTTATACGACGTGTAGAATCCGACGTCTCGGACTTCGTCGTCGACAATCTCAAGATGACGTCTTCGACTCGTCCCTAAAGACAACAAGTAGCAAGGCAAGCACCCCTTTGAGCATTTTGAACCCAGATTTCATAATCAACTAAAATGTGATTAAGAATCTTCCTGCATGCTTATATTTCGATAAATCCTTATTTTGCGTTACTTGGTAGTTATAACCCAAATTGATGGATTCCCTTAATCATGTTGACATACCATCCATGAAAACTATAGGATTGGTAAAGTTCTTTGAACTGGGTATAATCGCTTATTAACGTGCATAAGCTTAGCACTGTGACACTACGGTTTGGTGTGACGTTATAGAAGGTGAAATTAGAGAATAAAACCTTTCGGCTTGAGGTTTACTCGCGTTTTTGGGCCGTTTGAAGTGATGTGTCACCACGGAGTGTCGTAACCTTTTAAATGGTGCATGTTAAGGTCAAAAACTTTATGAAATATGGTATGGCAGGTTAAAACCATAAGGTATGGAGGTTAATAACGTTTCCGGGCCGTTTCCGGGGTTTTGGGCCTTCCCGGGGGAGTTTGGGCCTTAAGTGGGCTTTGGTGGGATGGAGTAGGTCTCCGTAACGGACTAGGATTGGGTGTGGGGGCTGGTAAAAGGGCTCCCCACCAGACCTTGGGGCGTTCACCCCTGCCCCTTGTGCGCCCTTCCCCCCCACTTGCCCTTACCCTAGCCGCCTCCCTCCTCCCTTGGTCGTGCGCCTCCCCCTCCTTTGCCCCATTGCTCCCCACCTCTCCACCACCTCTCCTCCACCCCCTTGCTGCCCTAGGGTGGTCTCCACACCTCTGCACCTTGTGGATCCATCCGTTGGAGCGAGGAGCGATCCGCGAGGAGATCTATTGGAGATTCGTTCGTTGGGCAAATGTATGATCATGGGGATCCTTGGGTTTGATCTAGGTACTATTATTAGGGTGTTTATGAAGTTTTTAGATCAATTGGTGGTGCTGGGTTGGAGTTCTTTGGGTTAGATCTAGACGTTGCCACGTTTCTGTTTTCGGGCAGATTGAGCAGTCGGACTAGGGTTCGAGTTTTCGTCGATTTAGAATCTGAATCTGTCCGTACGGACTTAAAACAAGTTGTATATAATTTAATTATCTTTCCGTGGACATAAAGCACGTTAAAATCCGATCAGCCGTTTGAAAGTTATGGCCGTTTTACCGAGCGTGTTAAAATCTGTGACGCGATTGGAACAGATCGTAGTAATCTGTAGATTAAACAATTTTAGAGTCCGAATCAGTCTTTCCGTATAACTAGAAAAAGGTAGGAAATTTCCTAAGCTTCGCGATGGTGTACTCGTTTAATCGATTTGGAGTCCCAGAACTCAAGTTATGGCCTTTGCAAGGCTGCTGTCCCGCCGGGACAGAACCTCTGTTTTTAGGTTTGCAAGTAGTGGGCAATGTCGGGTTAGATGGGGATTTGTGTACTGTTTTGTGGGCATGATTGTGAGTGTGTGATGCCTATGTGCAGGTGGTGTGACACCGGGAGTGCCCTCGACTTCCCACAAATCCGTCGCCCGTGGTTGAGGCAAGTGTGTTGTAATGTATAGCGGATTGTAGGTTGCTTGTTGATATTGGATGAAAGATTGAATACTTGCTATGATCACTTGCCTTGCTTGCTGTTTTCCAATGATATATTGAGTATGATTATCATGATATGATGCTATGTGTCTATACTTATCATGATTCGATGCCATGTGTAATATTTGTCATGATGAGATGCCATATGTTTATGTACATGTGAAATATGATAATTGGCATAGTTGCATGCATGACATGAGATAGGGCGAGGGCGGTGAGAAAGTCATAACTAGTCCGGCAAGGTCGGTGAGAAAGTTATGACTAGTCCGGAACGCCATTGAGTAAGACCTACATCGTGATTCCATCCACGTGGTGAATGGAAGCGAGGAGTAGGCACCCTCCATCTTCGGGATGGAAGGGGGGAAAAGGGTGCACACCGACGGGTGTGTACTCAACCATACCGGTATGAGTTTCCAAGGAGATATGAGCATAACATTGCATTGCATTGCATTGCAATACATATTTAATGATGATGTTGTTGTTATGTGCTCAAGTATGAGATGTTATATGTGATGTAAAGTATTATTGTCTTGTAAATGATCTTGTTGTCCATTACAATATGCTTGCTGAGTTTTCGAACTCACGCTTGTGTTTTATGTTGTTTTTAGGTACTTTGAGATCGGCATGCGGGAAAAAGGGGTCTAGCTACACTTCTACACGTAGCTCCACCATCATAGTCCATAATTAATCACTTGGAGACATGATATTAAGAGTTGTGCCTTAAACTTAATGTATGGTTTAATTTAGCATGCTAGTGATTCCTTATTTGCTTCGTTTTAGTTTATGAAGTGGTTGAGCGTGGTATTATTGGCGTAATTTGATGATATATCCATTTATGTTGATGTTTTAGATGTCGTGTGCTATGATATATCTTGCCATGATATTGATATGGTGTTAATTCATGGAAAAACAAAGGAGATGCTGCCGAAATATCGGTTTTTAGCATATGTACCTTTGCTGGAATTTATGTTTAAATGTGGTATTTAGATGTTGTTTAGCTTATGTTTGGTAGCATTCGGGCATATTAAATGCCTGGTGTTACTGATTGGTATCGAGCGGGTCAGTAGGTCCTTGGAATGTGAATTTTTAGTGTCATGCTATAGGGAAAAACTAAAATATGATGTGGAATAACTTAGAAACATGGCTTAGGTCTTAACTAAAATTTTGTTATAGGATAGCAACATTAAAACTTGCAAAAGTGGTATAACTAATCTAAAATTTGACACACACTGGATGCACAGTAGGAAAGGGTATGGGTATCGTTTCTTTACGCTTAAATGTTGTATTTAAGCTTTGATGTTGAATGCTTCTTTTGACAATGCATGTTGCTATGTCAATGATATATGTTGTGGTGATAAGAGTGGGGTTGTGGTACCGAAGGGTTTCGGTCACCTCTTGTTGTTTATAGTTAGGGTGAGGTTTGACGGTGTGGCCGGTTAGCGCCATCACCGAAGAACTGTTAACCCCTGTAGGAGAAAAGCGCTTACCCTTTCTCGTCAGAATCGGGTAGTTGATTGGAGACGAAAAGGAAGAGTTAATGGTGGTTTCCTTCGGATGTTCTTTGTCGTTCTGACGGTCGGTGTTTGTTGCTTTTCTTGGCTTTAGCTGTTTTGAACCAAATGAAAAGGTGATGGGCTTTCGCGGATCGTTCCGTATGCGGTGTGTGGTTTTGTCTTCCTTGGGTGAAGACGTAGAAGAGGAGTCTAGTGTTGCGCTTCTTTTGGGCGCCTTTCCAGTTTTTTGATGCCTGTTAATTGCTTTATGAAGAACAAGCATTCGATTTATTCCTGTGGTTGTCTGTCTCCAAGGCTAAAGGAGTTTTGTTCGAGTTGTGCCGCACTGGCCGTCGTGGCTGAAGTTCTGTGGCTTCGTAGTAGTAATCGGTGTTTGATTTCATCATTTTACTGGTTTGAGAAATCATCTTTGAAAGCCCTCTTGAGTCGTGAAAGTTAGGGGTTTGGTGTTAAGGTTTTATTTGAAAAGGTTAATGGAGCACTTGGTTCCCTTTCGAGAAAAGTTGTCTTCCAACCAGTTTCCTCTATGGAAGTCTTTGAGATTGAAAAGTGTTTTGGAGAATTCCTTTGCATAACCAAGTTTGGGTTTGTCTCATTGCAATTTTGAGAGTCAAGTTTCCTTATGAATTTGGGATGAGTTTTAAAACTAAAATGTCTGTAAACAAAGTAAGTAGTCTTTTGACTGAAATCGTTTGTCCCTAGTAAGAATTGATGTTTAGCATGTTATGTAGTAGGTAACAATGTGGTTTATGGATTGATGTGTTGCTAAGTTAAATTTTGAGTTGAATCAATTCAATGTGAGTAAAATCTCTAAGTTTGAGAATAAATAGACTACTAGTGTTGTAGTTCACTCTTAGCGAGAATGATTGAAAGTGTTAATGTTCATGCTTAGAATCTGTTGCCTTGCTTTAAAAGTGCTTATGATCCTCGTTAATGTTAAAAGTTTAAACCTTGATGCATAGTTAAAATATTAAGATGATGTAAACTGCTGATATTGTTAAGAAGCTTTGCTTGGTGTTTAAAGATGTGCTAATCTAACGGATTAGTAGAGACTAGTGACTTTAATTTGGAAGTTGATTGGAGTGGTTATTTATGTTGTCGCAAACTATTAGTATATTTGGAAGTATGCAGTTGTGACCCTTCAATGCTAGTTTTCAATCTATTTTAAATAGTTGGAGTATGTTGTAATTTTGTTATCACCTATGTATAGGGTAGCTAAAAGTAATGTTGATCGGTTGATGATTATGCCCATTTGTTTTTATTGATGACTTAGTAGTGGTGGTAGTTGTGTAGAATACTTGTTGGAAACCATTGACTAAATGGAGGGTGTTGTAACATGTGGTGATGGAGTGAACCATGGATAATTAACCTGATGTAGAGTTTTATCCTTAATGAATGTATGCCTTGGAATCCTAGCTATGAACTTTGTCTTGTAGAGATAATATTTACATGTTGAAGTCGTTGTTTAACTGAATAAGGTTCGGTTATCGAGACGTGAATAGAAAGGAGGTATGAAATTTATATGTTGATCTTGCTGAAAGATTTGTTGAAGTACTATGTTTCAAATTTAGAATAAGAAGTATTATGATTCGGTGATCCATGGGGATCATATCATTATAGTCTTGGTTGGGTGCCTTCTTGATAAGCATCATAAACCCTTATTAAAAGTTTTGGGAATGGTAACTAGAGGAAGAATTTGTTGTGAAGCTTTTGGTTGAATTGAGTTGGGGCTCCTCAGGGAGTAAAAAGTGATTATTAAAGTCTTTTAATGGAAAGCGTAGTGGAGTTCTAGAGATGGTTCTTTTTACGCTGAGCTTGTGTTTAAAAGCTTTTGGACTGGTTTGGTTGTTTGCCATTTTGGTTGAAGGGTTTTCGGTCAAGGTGTTCCTTATCTTTGTGTTTGAGTTTCCCCAAAACTCGTAATGTTTGGTGTCGACCTTTGGTTTTGGCGAATTTGTTTAGTTCGTGTTGTGAGTTTGGATTTACATCCAAAAGTTTTGAGTCGATCGCGCCCTTTCGCGTTCGCCTTTGGATTATCTTTGGAATTAATTTTAAAAGGAAGCAGATGGTCTTAAAGGGTTGTGTTGGAAACTTTTGAGTTGAGCCCTTAATGTGTAACTCTTTTTGGCTAGAGTTGGAGTTGTTTTGAAAATGTGTGTGATGTTGCGAGTGCTTCAAAAGGTGGACTTTATGAAAGTTTTACAAAGTGATTTTGTTAGTGAGGTGTTCCCTTTTGGGAATGAGTTTCCCTCTCCTTGAGGAAGTTCGTGATGGTTGTGGGAGCAGATGCTCGACTTGAAATTTTGATGTTCTTTTCCAAAATGTTGAATTTGGATGAAATGCAATGTTGTGCAAGTTCAGTTTTCAAATGTATGTGGGGTCTTTTACGACGTGGTGTTTTATCACAACTATGCTGCCGTCATAGTCTATATGAATTTCCGCAACCTTCGATGTTAATTGTGTTTCCATCATTTGATACCGCAGAACAAGTCATTTGGTGAATGACTATTCGGTGCCGTTGTTACATGATGAATGAAGGGTGAAAAAAAGGAAAACGAGACATTGTTTATGCATAATTAATCATAAAGGAGTCGAGAGCCAGGTCGGTGAGAAAGTCATATAATGATATATGACTAATCCGGAGTGCTCTTGAAAAGTGTGCATGCATGTCAAGAATCGAGATGTCCATTTCTTTCTAGTATGAAAAGAAAGAATGAAGGATTTATGCTTCCTTTGTGATTTGGCTTGGATGTTGCCGAATTCTTTCCAAAATGGTTGTTAACGCTTTGGGTTTGAGTTGTCGTGTGTACACTTGGGGATGATACCTAAGTGTTTTTGTGTGAGGGTGAGACCCTCTTAAGAAAGGAACCAATTGTGGTTTGGTAAGGTTTTTCGATCCTAGCTTGGGGCTAGGTGTTGAACCCTAGTGGTATAAGGGTGGTTTGTGATGGAGGTTGATGATGTATGGGTCTAACCATTATTAAGTGTAGCGATGGGTGGAAGTGAAGTTGACGGTAGTTCGGTGATATTTATCCTGCCGTGAGCATTTGTCGTCACTAGTTGTTCTTGGATTTGAGTCTTGTCTGGGAAAGGATGGAATAAAATGTTAGTATGATGGTGTATCGGAAGGGCAAGTGTGCCTTAATGAGTTTTCCCCTCGATCGAAATTTTCGGGAATGTAGAAAGGTCGTTAAAGGAATTGTGACTTCCTTTGATTATGTCATGTTGAGTTTAATGGAGTATGGTAGTCAGGTTGGTTGTGATAGAAGTATGAAGTGTTTGCCGTGAGGATTCGAGCGTTTTGGGTTGATGGAGCCCTTTGTGGTTGAAACGCAGATTCTGTTGGGGAATTGAAGTGAAGGTCGATTTGTGAGGGGTTGCCCTTAGTTGAGCTAGATCAACACTTTTTCTCTATATGTTGGTTTTGGGAACTCGTTTGTTGTTTGTTCCGGTTTTAGTCGTTGTGTGAATGTTTTGTGCTGCAGAGAAGCCGTTTGTCCCTTGGGGATTTTGTCATTGATTTTGGCGTCCTTCGGATTCGAGGTCGAATCCTGTTGAAGGGGGGGGGAGAATGTGACACTACGGTTTGGTGTGACGTTATAGAAGGTGAAATTAGAGAATAAAACCTTTCGGCTTGAGGTTTACTCGCGTTTTTGGGCCGTTTGAAGTGATGTGTCACCACGGAGTGTCGTAACCTTTTAAATGGTGCATGTTAAGGTCAAAAACTTTATGAAATATGGTATGGCAGGTTAAAACCATAAGGTATGGAGGTTAATAACGTTTCCGGGCCGTTTTCGGGGTTTTGGGCCTTCCCGGGGGAGTTTGGGCCTTAAGTGGGCTTTGGTGGGATGGAGTAGGTCTCCGTAACGGACAAGGATTGGGTGTGGGGGCTGGTAAAAGGGCTCCCCACCAGCCCTTGGGGCGTTCACCCCTGCCCCTTGTGCGCCCTTCCCCCCCACTTGCCCTTGCCCTAGCCGCCTCCCTCCTCCCTTGGCCGTGCGCCTCCCCCTCCTTTGCCCCATTGCTCCCCACCTCTCCACCACATCTCCTCCACCCCCTTGCTGCCCTAGGGTGGTCTCCACACCTCTGCACCTTGTGGATCCATCCGTTGGAGCGAGGAGCGAGGAGCGAGGAGCGTGGAGCGAGGAGCGATCCGCGAGGAGATCTATTGGAGATTCGTTCGTTGGGCAAATGTATGATCATGGGGATCCTTGGGTTTGATCTAGGTACTATTATTAGGGTGTTTATGAAGTTTTTAGATCAATTGGTGGTGCTGGGTTGGAGTTCTTTGGGTTAGATCTAGACGTTGCCACGTTTCTGTTTTCGGGCAGATTGAGCAGTCGGGCTAGGGTTCGATTTTTCGTCGATTTAGGATCCGAATCTGTCCGTACGGACTTAAAACAAGTTGTATATAATTTAATTATCTTTCCGTGGACATAAAGCACGTTAAAATCCAATCAGCCGTTTGAAAGTTATGGCCGTTTTACCGAGCGTGTTAAAATCTGTGACGTGATTGGAACAGATCGTAGTAATCTGTAGATTAAACAATTTTAGAATCCGAATCAGTCTTTCCGTATAACTAGAAAAAGGTAGGAAATTTCCTAAGCTTCGCGATGGTGTACTCATTTAATCGATTTGGAGTCCCAGAACTCAAGTTATGGCCTTTGCAAGGCTGCTGTCCCGTCGGGACAGAACCTCTGTTTTTAGGTTTGCAAGTAGTGGGCAATGTCGGGTTAGATGGGGATTTGTGTACTGTTTTGTGGGCATGATTGTGAGTGTGTGATGCCTATGTGCAGGTGGTGTGACACCGGGAGTGCCCTCGACTTCCCACAAATCCGTCGCCCGCGGTTGAGGCAAGTGTGTTGTAATGTATAGCGGATTGTAGGTTGCTTGTTGATATTGGATGAAAGATTGAATACTTGCTATGATCACTTGCCTTGCTTGCTGTTTTCCAATGATATATTGAGTATGATTATCATGATATGATGCTATGTGTCTATACTTATCATGATTCGATGCCATGTGTAATATTTGTCATGATGAGATGCCATATGTTTATGTACATGTGAAATATGATAATTGGCATAGTTGCATGCATGACATGAGATAGGGCGAGGGCGGTGAGAAAGTCATAACTAGTCCGACAAGGTCGGTGAGAAAGTTATGACTAGTCCGGAACGCCATTGAGTAAGACCTACATCGTGATTCCATCCACGTGGTGAATGGAAGCGAGGAGTAGGCACCCTCCATCTTCGGGATGGAAGGGGGGAAAAGGGTGCACACCGACGGGTGTGTACTCAACCATACCGGTATGAGTTTCCAAGGAGATATGAGCATAACATTGCATTGCATTGCATTGCAATACATATTTAATGATGATGTTGTTGTTATGTGCTCAAGTATGAGATGTTATATGTGATGTAAGGTATTATTGTCTTGTAAATGATCTTGTTGTCCATTACAATATGCTTGCTGAGTTTTCGAACTCACGCTTGTGTTTTATGTTGTTTTTAGGTACTTTGAGATCGGCATGCGGGAAAAAGGGGTCTAACTACACTTCTACACGTAGCTCCACCATCATAGTCCATAATTAATCACTTGGAGACATGATATTAAGAGTTGTGCCTTAAACTTAATGTATGGTTTAATTTAGCATGCTAGTGATTCCTTATTTGCTTCGTTTTAGTTTATGAAGTGGTTGAGCGTGGTATTATTGGCGTAATTTGATGATATATCCATTTATGTTGATGTTTTAGATGTCGTGTGCTATGATATATCTTGCCATGATATTGATATGGTGTTAATTCATGGAAAAACAAAGGAGATGCTGCCGAAATATCGGTTTTTAGCATATGTACTTTTGCTGGAATTTATGTTTAAATGTGGTATTTAGATGTTGTTTAGCTTATGTTTGGTAGCATTCGGGCATATTAAATGCCGGGGTGTTACAAGCACTGCTTTCGGTCAAAGTTGGAAATGTTTACACCCACACTTTTCTTTATGAAACCTTTTATGATTTATTTAAGCAGTAAAGGATACTGGTAGTTTGATAAAAATGAAAATAAAACTACTGTTTTGACGTGGGTGATTATTGGCAATAGCCGGTTGTACATGTTTTAATGTGTACGTAGCTAGGGTGGAGTTATCGCCCATGTCACTTTGAGGACCGAATGTAGTGTTGCATGATCCAAGTAAACCGTACATCCACAAGCACTGGACTGGGACAGTCTTAACTTATTAAATTATTTGGGGATTAGCTTTGCACATTGGTAGGCAGTTGTAGCACGGGCATTCCGAATATAGGTTTGCTCGAGGGAGGTGTCATCACCGAGGTGTTGGCATCTGCCGTTGTAACGGTGTACGCCTGGCTATGAATTGGGGTTGTTGTTGTACCATTTGAGCCGCGGGCTCCTGAATACTATTGCTTCACCGTTTGTTTGCTTCCATCATAGTCAGGGGTAACATCATCGGGCTAGTGCAAAGTTAAGGTCCAAGTAACGAACAGTTTCGTTATGAACTCTCTGGCGGCACACCAAAGGAAGTGTGCTAATGATCTGCCACAAAGGGAGAACATATCTTGTGGGTAAAGCTGTACAACTCTGCAGAGTCTAAAACTATTCGAATAGCCGTGTCCACGGTCATGGACGACTTGGCGAACTGACACTAGTTAGATGTTTTCTATTTTTGAAAACCTTGGTAAAAGACTTTGGAAAATGTTTCACGACTGATAAATATCACTTGTCGTTGTATTTTCTTTTGTAAGACCATGGAGGGTCTTGTTCGTTATTTTACTCACAAAAGGGATGTGAGTAAAATGTTATTATCCTTTTTATTACTTGTTACTGTCTTAAATTTATATTTACGCTTTCCATTACTATTCAGTATTACGTCACTCAAAACTTTCGCTTTATGCAAAACAACCGTAGAAACCCACTTTCTATTCAGCCTGCATATATTTCAGGTTTTGCAAACACTACAAGTCTTGCTGAGTACCAACGTACTCACCCTTGCTATTACTGTTATTTTTAGACAGGAACATCGACAATTACTCTGACGCAGGATTGCGGGATTGTTAACGACAGTTCTTTCTAAGGCTTTACCTTGTCAGTTGCCTGTGGATTATGTGGCAAACTACAAGTCATCTGACTCTTTTGGCTATGTTCAGTCGACCTTGTCGGTCATAATGTATCATTACTTCCGCTGTAATAAAATATGAAACTTTTGTATGGTTGTGATTCCAAATTGTGTTTTGTGCGTGCCAGCCACTGATCATGGAAATGGTACAGTATGCACATTAGAACCTTGCTTTTATGTTTGCACTGTAGCATAAAAGTGAGGGTCTTACACAGTGGCTTCCTAATGATTTATTTACATGGTCGATGCTAATGTTGATGCCATGGATTGCTTATTAGCTGTGACTAAGTACTGATGAATCATAATCTGAATACCTGTACTGTGATTAAGAGTATCAATTGGTGGTAGTGAAGGTGACAGTAATTTTGTTGATAAATGTTCTGTCGTGAACTATTGTCTTAGCTAGTTTTCTTTGGGTATGAGATGCGTGGGAGAGGATGGAATGAAATTATAGCATGATTGCGAATTGGAAAGGCAGTTGTGCCTTCGTGAGTTATTTCTTTCGATGGCATTCCTTGGTAATGGTCCGTTCGATTTAAAGGGAAACCAATTGCAAGAGTTGAGAACTAGTATTTTCTTGGTTCTTGGGGGGGTCACATTTAGAACCCCAGTTATTAATAAGATACTATAGGTCATTTGGTAGTAGAGAATTTGTTAAAAGAGATGTGACTCGCTTTGATTGTGTCATCTTGAGTTTAATGAAATGTGGTAGTCAGGTTGAGGAATGAGATTAAGGTTTTGTGAATGAAGTTGAAAATGGAATTTAGAGTTGAGTTAGAATATTGGTCTTTTGATCTTCGGAAGAGAGTTACTGATTACGGGTCGTACCTATAGTGCCCAAAGGGAAGTTGTTCAGAGTTCATTAGGTTGTTTGCGATAGTAGTATGAAGTGTTTGTTGTGAGGATTTGGGCGTACTTAGCATTTTGATTGAGCCCTTTAGTGGGTGAAATTGAGGATGTCGGTAGGGCAAGAGGCGACCCATTCTGATGTGACCCATTCTGATGCGGGCCTCTGTGTTCACACACAGTGAACACAAAAGACCTACCTCGTAGTCCCATCCATAGTGGTGAATGGGAGCGAGTCAGTAAGAGTAGGCACCCTCCACGGGATGGAAGGGAAAGAGGGTGCACACCGACGGGTGTGCACTCGGCAATACCGGCATGTACTAAGCAAAGAGACATGTTGCATTGCATTGCATAAATGAGAGCATAAAGGAAGAAGTTTCTGAGTTGTTTCTCATAATGCGTGAATGACATAAAGTATGTATATAAATTGTTATTGTTTTTGTACCATTGCATGCAATACACTTTGCTGAGTGATGAACTCACCCTTGTTGTTTATTGTTTTCTTTAGGTACCTTGAATCCGGCATGTAGGAAGGGAGCTAGATTCACGTCATCACATAGCGACACACAAATAAACAATTCACACACTTTCTTAGATGTGTTGGCTACCTTATCGAGTTACATTATGGTTTATCGCCTCGTTGGTGGTCATGATTAAATATTTATTCCTTTATTGGATTATGTGATGATTAATTTATGTGTTGGACTTGAAATGTTGTTGAAAACCCTGTTTGCTATGTTATAGCTGTTTCTAATTATGCTATCTTGTCATTATTATATCATTGATGTTTAAAACCATGGAAAAACAGAGTTTATGCTGCCGAAATTTTGTTAAAATCAATAGTGTAGCTGCTGTAATTTACTTCTAAATATGTTTATGGTTGTTGTCTTTAGCTGTTGTGGTGACATTCTGGACATACTAGGTGCCGGGGTGTTACAACATCAACTACTAATATTATTGATGTCAATGATGTACAGGATTTTCGTGGTGTTGAAAAATCAGAACATGTTTCTTATGGGAAGGAAGAATCACATTTACTCCATGATAAGAATGATAATTTTCCAAAAGAATCTTATAATGCATCTGATCAAAATCAGTCTCGAAACTTGGATCTCGACAAATCAGCTCATTATGTGCCTGAAATCACATACAATAATATAATTCATACCCTGAGTTGCAAGCATAGATTAAAACCGCAGTTAAAAACTGTCACTAATAAAGATTCATGTATTAGTGGTTTTTTTCGAGATAAATCTGCATATATGATTTTTATGTATCCTATTTAAATAATTTAAAATATATTGACAATCAAAATTTTGAAAATTTAACTACATCGATTATATTAGTAAGATGAATTTGGTATTTTGTGCTCAAAACGTGATCTTAAGATTCCCACGCGACGCGCACATGTTCAGATGTAAATCTACATGCATGAATATTCAATACACAGTTCGCAACGATTTCTGCAGGGTCAACAATATATCCCATCTGTGCACGTTTAACAATTGGAAAGCAATAAACATGTGTTACAAAGCATATATTCTGTAACACATTTCTGTAACATGTTGGCATGTTTGCATACATGGACATTGTTACAGAAATGTGTTACAGAATATATGTTTTGTAACACGATTTCTGCCAGACTTTCTGTAACATATTGAACAATGTGTTACAAAGAGATATTGCAGTAACATATAATTTGTGTTACAAAGGCATGTTGTAACACATACTTAATGAGATGTGAAAAGTGTTACTGGAAACTACAGCAGCAACACATAATATATGTTACAGAGGAACATTGTAACACATGGTAGTAAGGCGTGAATAATAATACTACAGTAACACATTTAGAGGTAGATTGTAACACATGACTTATTGTAATAAATTAATATATATATATGACCCAACAACCTCTCTATTCGTAACCAAATTTGTTTTACACCTACGCTATAGTTTAATTATATAAAAAAGTACACATACATATGCTATTTGTTCTGAATAGAATGACATATGAATTTATCATATATTTTAAGCTATCCGTTTGAATATATATCCGAACTAATGATATCTTGGCCAGCCACACTCGCACCCCCAGTCGTCCAGTTCTCTCAGTTTAGCTCTGAAAGTTCAAAAATCGAATATGCAGTTTCACCGAATAAGCCAAATGCTATGTGTACTGTCACTCTCTGTATCAAAATCCCCGATCCGGTCGCACCCGGTATTCCCCCAGCTAGTCTTCTCCCAGTCTTCTCCTGTACATTCTCTAGATCGAGTCCTCACTCCTCAGATAGATCACCATTCGCTAGTTCGGGAGCCATTTCCCCCGGCGGCGGCGGCGGCGACTCCTCCTCCCTCCGTCTATCGCCTCCGTCCGTCTCCCCGAGCTCAGCTCCCTCCCGCCCCCTCCACCTCCCTCGCCCGGTCGCCCTGTGGCCCGCTTGCCTCCCGCCTTCGTCCCTCCAAGCACCTCCCTCGGCACCAGTGCCCCCTACCTCAGCCCCACCTCGAGCCGGCGAGCCCTCGACCCGGCTCCTCCTCCCTCCGTCCATCGACCCTCGGTGCCGACGCCTCCTCCAGGCTCCTCCCTCGGCTCCGTCCCTCCTGGAGGTTGCTAAGTTGTGTCAGTACTGCTATCTCTTCTCGATCTGCCTCCTAAAACCCCTTTCCCCACTCCTCACATCCTTGTGATGTCAGATTGGGGCTCAAGTGGTGCACTGGTGCTAGGCAGTGGTGCATGGTGGAAGCAATGGCGACAGCAATGCACATTGAGGAGGCATCATCGGCGCAGCCGGTGGGGGTCGCCTTGCGCGCGAATACCACGGATGTGGATGGGCCTCTTGCCTCCACGGATGCGGCCATGGTCACTGGGATCTGATTTACTGTAAGTCTATTCCTCCTTAATCTTTCTCAGCACAGTCTATTCCTCCACGAATTACTGTAAGGCCTTGTTTGGATGTTAGGGAAAAAACCTAGGGAAAATTTTCCCTATAAGGGATTTTGATGGCACCCTTCAATTCCTGTGCAAAATCACCCCAAAGGAAATTTATTCCCTGTCACCATTTTCGTAGCCGTATGGGTAAAATTTGCTCACATTGAAGAAAAACTTAAGACTGGTTATATCAATGCAATGATGGGGAGATATGCATTCACAGCTTCACGAGTAATATCCACTCAATGTGTATCAACCAAAGCAATCACCACATCAACTAATAAAAACAAGATGCATTCAAAACACAAGATGCATTCACAGCTCAGTGTAGTGCATTCACAGCTCAGTGCATGATTCAGAAAACAATATGCATTCTATCAGTATTCACATATGCATCTTCAGAACATCGGCCGGGTCATCCAAGTAATACTTCGCAAAGCTTGGCTTGTTGCTGATAGTGCAAGGGAAGATCTCAGTAGTATCTGGGACTGTAGGATTGCTCATGATAGTTGTGGTAGCCTCAAACATGTCTTCATCAGACCGGTCATCGCCAACACATAGATGAAATCTGGCAAGTCACCACGATTTAGCATAGTTGAAATAAGATTCTCCACCGCCACTCCTTTACCCACCCCCTGCACAGAAATATAATAGCCAATGAGACAAACTACTCAAGAAGATAAGCCGGACATATCATTAAATATAGTCAACAGAAGCAACCAAGGTTCGCATAGCCCATGACTAGAGAGGATTACCTTCCACAATTTTTGGTCGCTTTTGTGAACCTTTGGCGCGTCGCAAACACATTCTGTAGGTGGTCCTGGAGTTATTTGGCCTGACATGATTCAAAATCTCGATCAACTTCATCATAGTGCCACACTAGTGATGTTTCTTTAACCTCAATGTGTGACCCATGTGTTGCACAGTGTAATGCTGCATTACAGGCACAACAATATTCTTCCAATAAAAATTCATCACCAACTTGCATGACTCCCATGAAGAATCAGTAGAAATACATTAGTCACTTGACAGTTTGATAATGAAAATGTATGATTATGTTCGATCATACAAAGAAAGAATAATGTGCTTTTCTCCCAGTTCTAATGATCTTAACCTAGCATGAGTATAGCTCTTCAGAACTAAAGAAGTTGCATATCGATTAAAAACCGTAATTCAGCTGCACAAATAGGATATCTACTGATTCCTAAGGGCAGTGACCTTGTGATTTGTTCAGTTAGAAACATTGGCCACCTCATGATTAAAATTCCCCAAATAATAAACATTTCTTGTATTTTTGTAGTGAAAAATGCACATACCTTGAAGTAACCAAATTAGTGATGAAAGTATTTCCCACCAGGCCTCCACTAAGCTTCATTGTTCAAAGCATTATTATCGGCATCCACTATTGTTCCCTCAACATCTGTTCTGGCCCAGTGTTTATTATTCTTTGCATTGGTGAACATCTCCCTAAGGTGTGAAATATGGAATGGCTCATTTTCTATGTCGTCTGTCCCTTCCTCATTGCCCGTGTCATATATATCCCTTGGTTTCATCTTCATTACAACATACCACCCTGGGTTAGTTGGATCTTCCACATAAAACACTTGGTCAGCCTGGTTAGGAAAAATAAATGGCTCATGCTCAATATTTGATCCCGAGTGTATCAAATGAGAGAAGTTGACAAGCGTGTAGCCATATTTGTCCGTTTTAATTCCTTTTCCAGAAATGACATCAATCCATTCACATTTAAAAAGAACAACAGAAAATTTTCCAGAGTAGTTCAGCTCAATAATATCGATTACTCTCCCATAGTAAGTCACATCACCTAAAACCGGACTTGCATCACTTGCTCGAGCATAACTAGATGTTTTTGCTGTTAGCACTACTCCACTGTTTTGTGTCACTCTGTCCAAACGTTTAGGCCTAAAACGAAAGCCTCGGGTGTTGAAAGCACGATATCTTTTTGCTGCTTCAATCGGGCCCACGAGCTAGCCATCTAATGTCTTCTTTAACACTCTGGATGCCATTTTCCCTCTCCAAATGCATTATCTGTACAGTTTGAATTAATTTAGTTGGTGGCTTGAGCAGTACATGTGAAGGATGCAAAATATAGAACTTACATGAGCTCTAAACCATTCATGGAACTTCTCATTTTGCTTACGCTCAATGATTTTTGGGTTGACATGGCGTCGGGGATATGTTCTAGTGATCTCATCAGCATGCACCCTGTAAAGTAATTTATAATAAATTGTCATGTCAATAAAAGGATAACTAAAATTGTCTATGAGCTTGAGTTATTACCTTAGGTACGCATTAACATCCGAACAATTAAACAACACATATCTATGTGCTTGTACTTTAGCCAAACCCCTTATAACATAATTACTGGGCTTTCCAAGTGGTTTTCCAATACGAGGAAATAGAGGTAGTACTTGTTCAACAACAGAATGTTCAACTGAATCATCGTTATCATCGTCGTTCCTTGAAGGCTGGTTAAGCTTGGTCTCAAAACCTTCAAGATATCTTGAACAAAATGTCATGCACTCATCTGCCAAGTATGCTTCAGCGATAGATCCCTCAGGATGAGCCTTATTACGCACATATGACTTCAACACACACAGGTACCTAAATAAATCAAAAGGAAAAAAATTTTTAAACAGTCTAGAAGTGCAATAGATGGGAAATTGCAGCTCTATCTTTTTAAGATAAACATACCTTTCCACAAAGTACATGGACCGGTAAGACACAGGACCGCCTATTTTTGCCTCTGTTGCTAAATGAATAACCAAATGCACCATAACAGTAAAAAATCCAGGCGGAAATATCATCTCCATATGACATAATGTGATTCTAATTCGCTGCTCCAACTTCTCAAGCTCATCTATGTAGAGGACTTTTGCACTCAGTTCTCTAAAATATCCACATAGATCAAATAAGACAGATGTAACATTATCTGGAAGTACACCTCGCAAAGCAACAGGCAAAAGTTGCTGCATTAGAATATGGCAGTCATGACTTTTAAGGCCTGAAATTCTTCCTTGATCAACATTTACACATCTCGAAATGTTTCCAGAATAGCCATCTGGAACCTTGATATCATGAAGAACTTTACAGAATTGTTGCTTCTCTCTTTTAGACATGGTATAGGAAGCAGGAGGCAAGTAATACTTATTATTCGCTCTTTTCTGCGGATGCAACTCTGGTCTGATATTCATTTCTTGCAGGTCTTGTCGTGCTTGTAAATTGTCCTTTGACTTTCCCACTAACCCTAAAAGTGTCCCATATATATTATCACAAACATTCTTCTCAATATGCATAACATCAAGATTGTGACGGAGTAAATTGAAGTCCCAGTAAGGCAAAGAAAAGAGGCCACTAACACACTTCCAGGTTTTAGACTTTTCAAAATTATTAATTGCTTTTATCTTTCGTAGAATCGAAATTTCAGAATAAGCAATAGGCTCTGATCTATGTTCTTCAGTTCCATCGAAAGAATTATCATCATATCGAAACTCATGATTTGGAGGTAGAAATCGACGATGTCCCATGAAACAATACTTGTGCCCATGTGTCAACCGTTTCGAGCATGTTTCTTCCTGACATTTCACACAAGCATACTCACCATTAACGCTAAATCCCGCAAATATCCCAATCCCAGGGTAGTCACTCACAGTAGACAATACAACAGCACGAAGTTGAAACATCTCTTCTCGAGATGCATCATATGTAGGTGTTCCAACCTCAAATAACTCAATTAGTTCTTCATAAACAGGTTCCATAAATACATGGAAATACTTTCCCGGGTAAGATGGACCAGGAATTATTAGTGTTAGCATGAGAGAAGAAGCTTTCATGCATAGCCACGGAGGAAGATTGTAGGGAACTAAAGCAGCGAGGCCGGCAACTATAAGTCGAACTCATCATCCCAAATGGATTGAACCCATCACCGCAAGTCCGAATCTAATGTTCCGCGAATCGATGCAAAGTCTGGATACCTTGAATCAATGGCCTTCCAAGCCTCTGAATCAGCTGGATGACGTAATGCCCCATCCTTTGTACGTCCCTCATCATGCCATCTTAATGTTGTAGCTAATTCTTTGTTCATAAAGAACCGCTTAAGCCTTGGTTTAATTGGAAAATACCGTAACACCTTCATTGGTGTTACCTTATTTCTTTCCTTCTTGGTTAAAGTAGTTTTATCAGCTTTGTTTTTCCACCTTGAAGTTCCACATTTTGAACAGAAGTCATCATGCGCCTTGTCTTTCCGATAAAGCTGACAATTATTTGGACAAACATGAATTTTCTCATAATTAAGCCCAAGCTTTCCAATTATCTTCCTAGCCTCTGCAAATGTACTTGGTATGTTCTTACCATTTGGAATTGCTTGTTGCAGAATTGCTAGCAAATCATTTAAAGATTTATTGCTCCACTTGTTAATGGATTTGATGTGAAACAAAAGTACAAGAAATGAAAGTTTGGATAGCTCACACCCTGCCCATAAAGGTTCATCCGCATCCCTAACTAAATCATAGAAAGCTTGGGTCTCAGAATCTGGTCCAATTTTAGAAGAATTTTGCACATCGGGTTCATCCATTGGAGGTTCATTGTCTAGGTTGCCAAAAGCATCCTGTACTAGCTGGTGCATATTAGTGTTTATTATGCGAGATTGTGACTGTGACTCTTTGTTTGCGGAGATATATGCTGCAGTTTCACCATGGCAGCCCCAAATAACATATCCAAGTAGCATTCCATCACAAACTAAATGATCATATACTTCATCCCGTGGCAATAACCACTTATTGACACATTTGCGACATGGGCATCTGATCTTGGCTTTAGGACTTTTTCCTTTGTACGCAAATTCAAGAAAACCCTTTATCCCATACTCGTGATCATCCCTTCGTTCAGGAGAAAGTAGTATCTTTTTAATAGCTTTCAAATCCATTGATTATCTGTCTTAGAATAACAAATAAAGATAATGTGATTCATTCAAATACCAAACACTAAAAATAGTAATGAAAATTGCAAGTGTGTGATATGATATGTAGATTATGATGCAACACCACATCATATATCCTATACTTAGATAGATAAAATAGAATGTGAAGAATGTGCATGCATGGATACATATAAAAGACATGTTTTTGTTTTATCTGATATATTGTTTGGTCAAAAATTATAAATTGACTAATTGTGTTTTTATCTACACCCTAACCCCAGAGCATGGGAGCATGTTCTCTTGCAAACTTGCAAAAATTGCTACGCTACTTGCTTAACCGAGTTTCTCTTTTGTGCTGTAAATGTTGCTATTTTCTCTAGTAAATAAAATTTGACAACGTGGAAGATACTGCTGAAGTATTGAACTCTTTTTTTATGTTGGTGTTTTATCTCCATTGACATTTCCTACTTTAGTCATTTGAAATATGGAATCCCTACTTTATCCTACAATCGAGTTTTGGTCCTAATTTTCATGGTGTTGTTTACTCCTACACTTTTAGCAATATGATGGAATTTGATATTGAAATTCCTGTTTAGATATATCCTTAATTGTGTTATTGAGCTTTCAAACTAATTCCTATTTATTTACTGTGTGTGCTATCATGAAAATGGTGTTATTATTCACCCTGCTGGGCTTGAACATTCGCTCCATGCATCCATTGATGCATTGGGTTCATGTTATGGTGACAAACAAGGGAAAAAATACCGAGCATGGGTGGACAGACTTATTATCTCACATACTGGTTCAGACTGTTGGCCGGTAAAATTTGACTTGTGGGAGTTAGAAGGTGAGTCCTTAAAACTCTACAGAATAACTGAATTAGCTAATTGTGCTGTGGCATACAATTTGTTAAAATTTTACTATCTTTTGCCCCAACTTTGCCTTGCTCAGGCAGAAGTTTATCTTGATAATTTTGTTGTAGATTGTGCCATTTACAATTTTTTTTATTTTGCTATGTGTTGTAGTATATCTTCAGTTCACAAGAGAACCTCATTACTCAATATGTGGATAACAAACAATAGTTCATGAAAATGATAATATATTCATATGGCACTTTGCAACAGTACTTACCATTGTCAGAAGCTTTCATTGGTTGTTCATTAGACATATTCTTATATTTTGATGCTAAACATTAGTTGATAAAAATGACCATAGATTCAAAAGATGTTTTGCAAAAGTGCATAGTCATACCTTATATGTTTTTGAAAATATCAAGTATTCAAGTTCTGTTGTTTTTCATACCATTTACCATACAGGTGCTATGTTCATCCTGCTATGAGCATCATCTATTCAAATATGAGTTTAAAAGGCCTAAGTTCAAAACAGTCTGGAATGAAGTTGCATCTACACAAAAGTAAAGCTAAAAGTAAAAGTATCAACTAAATAGCACTTCCCCTCGTAGTCTTGTTCACTCAATGTCAGTGAAGTCTTCTGAGTTTCAAACAACCATATTGCTGTGACTTGTATTTTCCATGTTTCATTGGCAGCCATAATTGATAATCGTTTTTCAGCCTAAGAAGATGACCTATATCCTAGCATTTTATGTGTTTAATACTGATCATTTGCTATTCCTTAGTTGGTTTCTATGAACAGGGGTATAAAGATGCCCTTATGTAGTTTTGGAAACTACATTATCCCAAACTACGCCTTGCACTAGAAAATAAAAAGTGATTATCTTTGCATACATATCTGAAAATTGAGGTCCAATACCTGTGCCGTCCGAAGAGACTTTGTTGCCGCTGAAAGGATCAAATAGAAAATTCTTGTCTAGGGGCCAATATACTAGAGAACGGATAGGACACATCAATTAGGTGCAGGAAAAGAGGAGGAGGAATCAATAGTCAATACGTATCACAAACAACATGGATCAGGATCATCAAACCTTGTGAATATGCAGGATCTGAGCATGGAGGAAGTGCAGTACGTGGTGAGGATGATGCCAGGTCATGATCGTGGCACGGGTTGCAGGGTGGTGGGCAGTTGGGGGAGGAAGCAAAGTTGAAGCATCTTAATTTGCATCTGTACGTGCACAAATAGATGGAGATCGGAGGCTGGAAAAAAAATTAGCGGCAAGTTTTACTTTAGCGGAAAAAAATTAGCGGCAAGTTTTACTTGTAAATGGTGATTAATTTTAGTAATTTTTTATTTGCAAGGTGATTAATTTCATTACTTTTTTATTTACATGTGTCCTGTAATCTAACGCACCTAAATTTAATACATTTTTATTTGCATGTGTACTAAAATATAATGCACCGAACTATCTCTTAATGGGTTGGTAGAGTTGTAGATGTACGAGTATGTGCAAACGGAGCGGATACAGACATATTTCATTTATCTCGTATCCTATTTCAAATTTTTCCTTGGAATCGGAGTCGAATACGGACAGTGCCGGATTCGAATACAAATACAGACTATCTCGGTCATGAATACAGAATGTTTCGAATACGGTTAGGGATGTGATCGGATCGGATACGGTCGAATATCGTTCTATTCATATCCGTATCCGTATTTTTTATCGAATACAAAATCGAATACGAATAGTGTCGAATACAGAATCGAATACGAATTATACAGGATAATATCGGTTACGAATATAGATCGAATACGGATCGGAATCAACATGGATACGAATAATATTAGTCGGATATTTTAAAATCCAATTTCAGTTTTTTTCCAAAATCGGTCCAAATTTAAATTCAAAATTCCAAAAGAAATATATTTGTATGTCTTTTTTTTTTCCTTTTTATCCCTAGCTTGTCATACATGTGACTCTGTGAGTAACAATGTACCCCGTTGCAATAATTGAACCAAATGATTTGCAGCTGGCATATGCTGCTGAATCCTAAGTAGCCTTCCTGAAACGCCACTTGACAATTCTGTACCACCATTACCCAAATATCTCCAAATTAGCATCTAGCACACATGAACACATTATATCTTGTCATCCAATGCAGACCCCAGTCTCTGAAACAGTGACCCCAGTCTCTGAACAAAAACTCGGATATTCCCTATCCATCAGATAATCAGTGTTCCATATCCGTATCCGTATCCATGTCAATTATCTGTATCCATATCCTTATCCGAGAAATCAACTGGATATCTGTGAAACTATCCAAATCATCATCCAAATCAATTCGGTCGGTCGGAAAATATCCGTACCAGTTCCATCCCTAAATACGGTTAGTCTTACTAACGATTATTAATTCGGTTAATGCGTGAAAACAGCAACTATATATGTTGCACATATTAAGATCAATCAACTATATTTATGTCCAAAAAAGAAATTCCCACATAATCGTAGAAAATAATATATCTAATTACACCTATATTACAATCTGTAGGTTACCAGATAGATCTGAATAAAATTACAGATATATCTGAATTCGAATAAAATTACTAGTTTGAATGTGATTTTTATTTGCTTAAGACATTTCAAGTTCGAAATGAGGTTACATTCCTCGACGACTCCTACGCTGCATATTTTCTCGGAATCAGAGTCAGATACGGACAGTGCCGAATTTGAAGACAAATGCAGACTATCTTTTAGATTGATTCATCCTCCCTTGCGATTGGAGGCCGGGGAGTTCCTTGTTCCTGGTTCTTTCAATTTCTCCAAAAATACCAACAAGAAGAACACAAGCAGGACTAGGGCTATTACTCGTGAGGAGGGGTCCAACCTGGATAAACCCGAGTGTCTTCTTGTGAGCTTCATCCGTTTTCTTTCCACCGTGTCCCGAGCAATCTCCACGAAAGCCCCCCGTTCGGACTTCTTATACCCCATTTCGGAAGGGGTCTGTTAGCTCATACGCTGACAAAACGTTTCAGGTAGAATCAGAATCACTGTCTGGAAACCGTTTGGTACGTTTTCAGAATCTATTAGAAACTAGTAGAAACGGGTTGAGGGTGATCAGCCATGGCGTGGAAAAAGAAGAAACGGCGGGGTTTCTCCCATATTCTTGTTAAAACAGCTCGGTTCCAAGTTGCCAAACGGGGCCTTTGTCTCAGTCAAGAATATATTAGTTGGATAATGCGTGAAAACAGAAACCATATATGTGGCACATATAACGATCAATCAACTATATTTATATGTCCAAAATGCAACTACATTAGTAGATTAACAAGTAGATTTAATTAAAACACTCGATAACATGCACTAGATCAAAATTCAACCATATTTATATGGTTCAAATTTCAACCATATTTATATGGTAGAAACGTTTCAGGTAGAATTGTCCTACTCCTATCGGGAGCTATTAGGGCATCTTTTGGGAGCAGATCCTCGATGGCTCACCAGTTTGAATGTTATTTTTAATTGCTCAAGAAAGTTCAAGTTCCAAATGAGGTTACATGGGTATTTATAGGCTTTAGGCCTGTACAAAAGACTAAATTGCCCCTATTACATAGAACTAAGTTTCATGTACAAGTAAGGACCCGTGATTTTGCAAATTCGTGAACGTTTCTTCTTTTTTCCACGCCGGGGCATAATCACCCTCAACCCCGTTCCACGCCGATTCACAGAATCCAGACAACTAGCCAAACGGTTTCCATACAATGATTCTGATTCTACCTGAAACGTTTCTATTAAGAATCTAGAACCGTTTTCGTTTCTACTAGAATCTGGAACCGTACCAAACGAGGCCTAAAAAGGAAAACCTAGTGTAGATTACGCCATACATTAAATTAGAAACAGAACAAAAAAATAATATAGAAAAAGAAAAACATGCATGATGAAACTACCGTGGCCAATGTGCAAGCTAGCGCTCCCGCGAACATATATTCGCTCCCGCACAAAACACCCTCCAAAATAGGAAGTATTTTCACGGCGATTGCCGTTCCATCTGGAGACCACGCTCTTACGCCGTCTCCAACCAAACCCCCAAATTCCCATCTATTGCAGATTTCCGGTATTTGCTCACGGCATGGCAAGAATCGCCCACATCTAGCCGGCCAGCTCCTACGCATGCGTCTCCTGCAGACTGGAGCTAGGTGTCTTGCCGCAAACCGGAGCTAGGTGTCTCGCCGCCGCACACAACTAGACTGCTCCTGCGCGCCGCAATCCTCTGCACACTCGACGCCTCCTGTCGCACACCGTCGACCGCCGGTCTCGACGCCTCCTGCCGCATTCCCCTGCATGCTCGAGGTGTCTAGCCGGTGCACACCGTCGATCCCCTGCAGACTCGAGGTATCTTACTCAGTTTTGCTGGATTATTTTGAGGTTTTGGGGAACTAGGGATTTTTTTTGGGTTCTATCTAAATGGAGAAGCACTTTATATATTGAATCTGGATATCTTGGTTGCAATTCATTAAGCATTAGATCCCAAAAGAACAACGATAGATATATCTGTCATGGTATTAGATTGAAAGGTATTTTGTCCATAATTAAAGAGAAAATTAATGTTGTGTAATGAAATCTGATATGCTTTCTTCTATGCGTCAAATCAATATTGGAGTACACTAACATAGTAATTCAGCATCAATTTTATTGAGTTACATGTGAGGAAACATACAGTTCAAGCTTCATTGTTGCTGAGAGCTACATGTGAGGAAACATACATAAAAAAAATCTATTGAGTTATAGAAAAGTACTATAGGTTTGGCCTCAAGCAAGCAGGTATACCTTATAACTTGAACCATAGAGTCAGCAAGTCAGCAAGTCACCAAGCAAGCATCACTTGTAAACATACCATCATTTCCCTGGAATTAGATATTAAAAATATAAGCATAGGAAAAGTTTCCATGAGCTTAAAACTGAAGAATTTAAGCTAACAGCCAATTTGAATTCGATGATTGAGGGGACAGTAAGCTAGTAAGATGGCTGGAAGTACTGAATTTGATAGAGGAAATGATAAATCATGCTTATCACTTGACATATTCCACAGTTTCCTTTCGCTGGAAGTACTGAATTTGACAGAGGAAACCGATCAAGCTTGCGCTCTTGGTCGTAGGACTCGACGCCTCTTGCCGCCCGTGGGATAAGTATATACAGTTGACTTCCCTTCTCACTTAGATCTTATTGATTAAATTAAGGATTAGGGGAACTAGGGTTCTTGGAGAGTACACATGGACATGGGGATTATTTTGGGGCTCTGTCTGTATTGAGAAGCACTTTATATATTGAATCGGATATATTAGTTGCCATTCACTTAATTAATGTTCTGTAAGGAAATCTGATATGCTTTCTTCTATGTTATGAAACAATATCATATGTTATTTAGAACATATATCTGATCAACAGAGGTTTTCCTCTAGTCTGGTAGCCATAACTATTTATTTGATGTCTTTATTCACATCATTTTTATTTGGAATAAATATTAGTGAAGCACATCTCCTAAACTTTGTATTCAGTACCATCTTACCAATAATTGAGCCAAACATAACCAAGAAGAACATAAAAAGCAGTGATAGAAGAAAAAATAAAAATAGGATATAGTCCAGTATGCTATATCTCTAAGACAATGCATTTACATCATAGTTCTTAGCTTCTGTTGCTTCTCATAGACTAAGTTTCTGACAATGACCTATTATATCCCTTTTCTGTTGCATCATATCCCTTTTCTGTTTCATAGACTAAGTTTCTGTGGCATCATATCCCAATTCTGTTTCATAGACTAAGTTTCTGACAATGACCTATTATATCCCTTTTCTGTTGCATCATATCCCTTTTCTGTTTCATAGACTAAGTTTCTGACAATGAACTTCTTAGATTTTTTATATGGATTGAGGTTGAGGAGGACGGGATTACCGACCACCATTGCAGGGAGCACGCGCCGCCGTGGCTTTTTTCTTATTAATTTAAGATAATTTCGTTTGCAGGAAAATGGGTAGAAAGAAACGGTTGAATGTAGTCCAATGTGGTGCTCAATATGCCGATGGAGAGCGCAGTAGCAGTGAGCATTCTTTGCCACCAAATGAGCCCGTGCTTGAATCACAAGCATTGGAAGATGATGGGATCCAAGTTGAGCAGCAAGTTGATGACCATATGAATAAGACAGGTACAACTATAATTACATAAAACTATGACTATCTAGAAGAATTGAATGGGTATATGGTGATTATAGAGTTAATGAGTAATACTCACTAATTTTACAGGTGATGATGATGAAGTGAAGAAGCGTGGGGGGACTGCTTTACCCCATGTTTGGAATCTTCCAGCTGGGAAACGCATAGTGGTAAAATGCAACAAACTTGGTCAACCCATTGGGATAGAAGGTGGAGTGTTAAGTCAATTTCTAGGGACATTAGCAAGAAATGGAGGTTATTGTCCATTAGACATAGAGGACTGGAGAAAGCTCAAAGAGGATGGTGGAGACTTAACAATACTTCAATGTGTAGAGGTTTGTAGAATATGATAAGATATTACGAATGCCGTGCTCTGATTATGGTTGCTTCCACTTTATGTACAATGTCAACATAGATTTTTACCTTACTTTTTTCTTATTTTAGACAAAATTCATGTACCCTCGGACATGTGACAAATGGATATTGAAGACAACTGGAAGAGATTGGAGGCGATACAAGGCAACATTGAAGAAAAAACTTTTTAATCCAAAGAAGAAAAGATCCTTTTTGTATAGGTTGTGCCCAGATGATGTTGATGAAGATCAATGGGTTGCACTTGTCAATTATTGGAAGTCAAAAAAAGGAAAGGTAATAAAAGTGCAAACAATATTTATACTATTGCTTCATTTAAATTTGTATAGTCATGCCAATGTTAAATAATACATCAATGGTGTGATTTAATTAGTACTACATTGCTTTAATAATAGGCCCTTAGTGAGAAGAACAAACAAAGTCGTGCTATGTTGAAGAATCCCCATTCAGCAGGGACAAAGAGTTATGCCCGTTGGGCTGAGGACTTGGTGAGTGATTTTGTTTTGTACTTTTGCTACATATTCTTATTCATATTTATCTTTATGTTGTTGTACCCTTTGCTGTTTTTAGAGACAAGATGATCCTGAAAAGAAGCAGCCGCATAGAGCAAATGTTTACTTAGCAACTCACAAAAGGAAAAGTGACAAAGATAAACATGAGCAAGTGGTACATGCTATAAACACAATTCTTTCTCAGATATCAAGTTATTATTTCCTATACCATATAGAGTACCCATGCATTATTCATTTCTAGGCTGCATTGGAAAACCTCATTGATGAACAACCAATGTTGGCACAAAATGACAACGGAAGAGTTGCATGGAAAGGTGATGCATTGCATCAATTATTGGGCGAAGAAAAACCTGGGCAAGTTCATGGCATGGGATTGCTTCCTGTACCTAAAAAAGTCTATGGCCATACACCACATCAGCTTAAGAACATAAATATTACTACAATAGATAGCTCATCATCTGAGGATGGGATGCATGTTGTGGAAGAAGTAGAAGAGTTGAGGGAACAAGTGAAGAAACAAGGCCTACTTATTCAAGAGTTGCTAAACAAGCAGGCAAGCCTTGGGAACAAGGAACCAGTAGTGGTAATTATGATTTTAATTTCAACCAGTAGTGGTAATTATGATTTTAATTTTGACTTTCATATATAAATTTAACTCATACTTGATATACATTTTGTAGTTGAATTTCCAAACAACTAATATTGACAATGTTCAACAAGAAGCGGTGCATTCTAAAAGAAAGGTATTTGTTAAAATTCTAATCCAATATTGGCTCTCTTCAATTTTCACTTGAGCATTATCTAAATTTGCAGAGAGTTCAGTGCGATGTACCAGACATAGAAGACTCAATGAGTGAACAAAGAGATACATTAATGGTAATTGCCAAATTATTACATTTTTCCCTTTCTACATTCATACTCGTACATAATAATTATTGTTTGTCTATTGGACTATAGAATAAAGAACGATACATGGGCCAACAGATCGTACATGAGGATAATCATCTATTATTTTCTAGTAAAAAGGTAAGGACATTGTTATTACTCATTTTGTAAAGACATTACAAATAGTTAATTTACATGGCTGTACGATGGAATAGTTACCATGCCAAGAAGGATCATCATCACCACCATGCATTGCTCCTAATTTGCGACAAGAAGAGGTAATTCTTATGTGTTGAGAAAGCTGCTAGTTAGCTAGTTTTAAATCCATTTGACTATGACATTGTTCTAATTTGTTGTGTATTGTCTTACCAATCTTTTTCTCATTTTTAGTTCGATATGCAAAGAACAAATTCTATTGAAGGTAGAAAAATGATGTTAGCGCAGGTAAGATTATCTATCCCATATATTTGTTTGTAGAGAAACGCAATGTGAATTTTAAACACAAAATTGCTACTGTGTTACAAATTGTGTCTTATCTCTCCATAGATGAATAAGAAGCGGCAAACTTTACAAGAGACTATAAACAGTACACAACAACAATGCACTCAAAAGAAGACTCCACAAAACAAGTCTTCAAAGCAGATGCAGCCATCTACAATGAAGGTACAAAAACATCACAAAAAAATTATTGAATTCTAATTGATACAACTAATTCATGTTTTTCATTATCTCATTTTGCTATATTAACGCTAATATAGGCTGGTACTATGGTAATTCTCAAGACCGCGACATATCCAAATAAAGAATGTGTGGCATATGCTACGTTTTTTAGTAATGATCCACATGCAATAGTTGATGATGTTGAGATAGGTAACCAATTTATGAAAGTGGTTATCAATTATCCTGTTGTGGAAAAGGAGGAGTTAGTAAGGCCAATCAAGCGCTGCAAGACAATTGGCGATGCTCATGTGGAAGGAAAACCGATTGCTTGGCCTTCCTTTTGTGTATGTTATTTGTTTCTTGCTTCAATTGTAATGAAGTGCATATATTATATTTTGTAATTGCAATCATAAAGGTTTATACTTTCTTTTGTGCAGGTGGAAAAAATCAATGGTTGAAATTCAAACATTTGGTTGCTTACCGCATGAAGGGATCTAGAAGCAAAGGATTTCATGAAGATTAGGCAATAATAGATATATTTTATATTCTTTTTATTTAGAACAATGTATTTCATATTCATAGACTAAAGACTTGTACGTCTTCTATGGAAATCAAATAGTTATGTATTCTATCGAATGGTGTGAAATACTTGATATTTTATTTGTTTGATGCAATGCAATATGTTATATATGATTGTTGCATTTATGGCTATTTGTGTTTTGTATTGATGTACAGTGTGTTATATATGCTTATCAAAGGATATTCTATGAATCAATTTTAATTTGTACATCACAAAAAAAAAGAAAATAATAAAGATATTTAAATTTATTTTAAGAGCTCAACATTGTGCTGTCGTTCAAAAAGGGTGTTACTAAGTTCAATTATTGTATCTAAACATGTGTTACTAGGGTCTATGGAAACACATGCTATTATGTTGCTTTAGCAAAAATAAGGTGTTACTAGGGTCTATGGCAACACGCGCTACTATGTTGCTCTTGCTAAAAAAGGTGTTACTGCAGTCTATAGCAACACATTTGATACATGTTGCCGTAGCATGGTTGCAACATCTTTTTTATATACAAGAACACTTCTTACATGTTACAATAGACCCTTCTATAGCAACATAGGCTATAGTAACACTAAACAAATATGTTGCAATAGGACTCAGTAACACTTTTTCTGAGCTATAGTAGCACATATGCGTGTTACTATAGGCCCATCCTGACGTAGTGATAACATAATAAGCATATTCATCATATCATTGGCAATCATTAAGGCATGGCATGTGAATATATCATATATTCAATTTCAATCTCAACCAATCTAGCAAACTACAACCTGCTACCCATTCCAATACACTTGCCTCAACCACGGGCGACGGATTGGCGAGAAGTAGAAGGCACTCCCGGGGTCACACCACCTGCACATAGGTACCACACACTCACAATCATATCCACAAAATAGTACGCAAACACTCTTCTACCCCGACAGCGCAAACTACCCGCAAAACCCAAAAACAGAGGTTCTGTCCCGTTAGGACAACAGCTTTCCAAAAGGCATAACTAGGGTTCTAAGACTCCGAATCAATTAACCGAGTACATCCTCGCGTAGCTTAGGAAATTTCCTAACTTTTTCTAAGTATATGGAAAGACTGATTCGGAATCTAAAGTGATTTTATCTACAGAATACCGTGATCTGTTCCAATCACGTCACAGTTTTTAATACGTTCGGTAAAACGAGCATAACTTTCAAACGGCTGGGCGGAATTGGACGTTATTTATACCCACTTAAAGGTATTGAAGTTACCTACAACTTATTCAACAGGCGGACGACCAAATTCCGAATCTAAATTGGCGAAAATCCAAACCCTATGTCGACTGCTCATGCTGCCCGAAACAGAAAACGTGGCAAACTCTAGATTCCATCTAATCTACCCAACTACAACACCACCAATTGATCTAAAAACATGATATTAACCCTTAGAACCGATCCTAGACCAACCCCAAGGATCCCCGTGGCCATACCTTCGCCCGACGAATGAAAACCGAACCGATCTCCTCCCGGTTCGCGCGATTTCCTTCCTCGCTCCAAATCCACCGGATCTCCTCGTCGCGGAGCGCTCCAATGGATGGATCTATGGGATGGTGAGGTGGAGAGGATTCCCTAGGGTAGCAAGGGTGGTGGAGAGGGGAGGGGAGAGGTGGTGGCGCCATGGGGGAAGATGGAGAGGAAGGGGAAGGGTGGAGGCGCATGGTGGGGGCTAGGGGATGGCGGCTAGGGTTGGGAAAGGGAGTGGGGGCGCACCAAGGGGTGGGGGCCAGATTTGGCTGCCCAAAAGTCCCCCCTTGGGCCCAAACCCTTCCACCGAAGGCCCAACTCAACCTCCAAGGCCCAAAGTCCCCCGGAGAGGCCCCAAACACCCGAAAACGGCCCAAAAACACGCTATAAACGGCATAACGTAAAGTTTTAACCTCCATTTACACATTTTATAGTGTTTTGACATCCTGTAGTGTCACATTCTCCCCCCCTTCAACAGGATTTGACCTCAAATCCTAGACATGCCACTACGCAAAACAAGGTCCACAAGGGTCTCAAACCGAAGCAACGATAAACCAACTCTCCAAATCCATCTATTGACAAGAGTGACTTGACTTAGCTCAACCAAATGCAACCTCTCATGATTCCTCGTTCACTTCAATTTCTACTAAAATTTGCAAGGGACAAAATAATTCCTAGCAATCTGGATTACAAGGAATTTCCTGAACCAGATATCTCATACCACTATATTCATAATTGATTTGACAAAACTAAGACTAGATTTTCCTTTATCACTACAACACACTAAACTTCTTACTCGATTATTCTACTCAACAGAAGAGGGTATTAATTTCTAAACTCAGCAGAGGTCTAATCTCTTCTTTCTACCACTCTATCATGATTCATCAAGCGTAAAATGACACAATCGTCGTGGGAGATATCCATTTAACAAGCATTTAACCTTTTTCACCATTAGTATTTGAACGGTCAGCTAAGGTTCCAAACTTGAACCCCCAAAGAATTAATTACACACGATCTCCTCCTTTCCAATTAGTTGATCTTTTCACAGAACAACCTTAATCCACTAATGCCCTCGAAAGAATTTGCTCACTTGGCAAAATTTTCCTTTCCAATCACAAACTACATTATAATTTCATTCTATCTTCTCTCAGGCATACCTCACACCCAAAGACAACTAGCCAAGACAATGTTCACGATAGAACCTTTTTATATCACAATTTCTATAACATTTACCAACACCAAACAATATTCTCAACAAAAATTTGAACCACGATATCGACAACCTCCATCATAATCCACCCTTATACCATTAAGGTTCGACACCTAGCCCCAAGCTAGGATCGTAAAACCTTACCAAACCACAATTGGCTCCTTTCTTAAGAGGGTCTCGCCCTCACACAATAACACTTAGTTATCAAGCCCAAGTGTACACATATTTCGCATATTCAACCATAAACCAAGAACATTTATATCCTCACTCCCAAATATAGAGCAAGAGAAGTACAATTCTTTTGAACCCAAGTGGACCACACACGACAACTCAAACCCAAAGCGCTAAAACCACTTTGGAAAGGATCCGGCAACATCCAAAGAGTACACTCGTTTTTTCTAAACCAAATCGCAAAGAAAACTCAAACCTCTAACACCACAGCCAAAATACCACAATTTATTCATTCTTTCTTTTCATACTAGGAAGAAATGGAAATCTCGATACATGACGAGAATGCACACTTTTCAAGAGCACTCTGGATTAGTCATATATCCATATATGACTTTCTCACCGACCTGGCTCATCGACTCCTTTATGATTAATTATGCATAAACAATATCTCGTTTTCCTTTTCACCATTCATTCATCATGTAACAACAGTACCGAATAGTCATTCACCAAATGACTTCTTCCTCGGTATCAAATAATGGAAACACAATTAACATCGAAGGTTGCGGAAATTCATATAGACTATGATGGCAGCATAGTTGACAGTAAAACACCACGTCGCATCACATCCCACATCAATTGAAAACTGAACTTGCAAAACATTGCATTTCATCCAAATTCAACATTTTGGAAGAGAACATTAAAATTTCAAGTCGAGCATCTGCTCCCACAACCGTCACAAATTTTCTCAAGGAGAGGGATACTCATTTCCAAAAGGGAACACCTCACTAACAAAATCACTTTATAAAACATTCACAAAATCCACCTTTTTGAAGCACTCGCAAACATCACACACATTATGAAAATTATTGATATTGACGACTTAGTTGTGGTGGTAATTGCTTAGATTAATTGTTGAAAATCCTTGTTAAAAATGGAGGTTATTGTAACATGTTGTGATGGAGTGGACCATGGATAATTAATATGATGTAGGATTTTATTCTTGATGAATGTATATCCTAGAATCATACTCACGAATTTTGTCTTGTAGAGATAACATTTATGTGTTGAAGTCATTTATTGATTGAGTAAGTTTTGTTGTCGAGAAATTGACGTATGGATTGTATAAAATTGGTAGGTTGATCATGCTCAAGTATCTGTTGAAGTACCATGTTTGAAATAGAGAATACGTTGTTATATGATTTGGTGATCCGTGGGGATCATGTCAATGTAGTCTCGTTCGCGATTCGTATTTAACGTGAGGGTCTTTCCTTAAAGTGGCAAGCGAGGGACCTAAATGTGAACCAAAAAATTTTTTCTCCCCCCACAAAAAATCGTAAAGGACCTCTTCGTAAATTCATGGGACCTATCCGTAATTTGGAGAAACATAGGGGCTTCTTTGCAAAATCTCCTTGGGACACGCGGGGTGCTCTTCACGGCCCTTTTCTCCGATCTTTAATACCGGAGGATAACAAAACGTATTATTTACTCCATCTCTCATCTATATTATATATTATCTAGAGTAAGTAATAAAATCATATTTACAATAGCTATCTCTAACTATTGTTTTAAATGTTGTACAATAACTATCTCTTCTCTCTTATACATAAATAATCTATTTTATTTTTCATGCAATATTGGCTACTAAATAAGAGCTGGTTTTCTTCTCTCTTCTCTTTTCCCACTCTTCCATATAGGACAATGCGATATATACTCCATCTAGTCTTCAAAAAGATGATATTTTGAATATAGTGATGGTCAAACTTCTGAAACTTTGATTGTCGATATATTTTTAAATATTTAAATTGGATATATGAAAATTATATGTGTAGACTTATCTCGAGAAATATTTTCATAATATTATAATTTTATTGAATTATATAAATATATTATAATAAAAATTAGCCGTCAAAGTTGTATTTTGAAGACCTTATCAATGTCTAAAACATTATCTTTTTAAAGACAGGAAAGAGTACTACATTTTTATAATAATCTAAGTGGATTTTAATGTACCTATTCTGTTAGGAACGAAAATTGACCAGTTTAATTTGGTTGCCCCGATCGAGGTCAAGTCTTGTTTGTTTATTAACAACCGACGTACCCAATCATGACATGCAAATATAAGTGCAATATGTTAGCATCTGCGTTAACAATGCGATACATGGCCATAAGCCGTGTGTTCATACGGGCTAGTTATTCTACGAAACAAATTTCATATACTTATCATGTCAAAAAATTGTTACATTTATGTAAATCCTGTGGTATTATATATTAATAATTTTTTATCTTTCAATGAGGACCCAAGTCACTAAGTTTCATTAAGGCCTTTTCTCGGCAGTACCGGTACGTGTATCGAAAAGAGCATACATGAGCATGCATACCGCATTGCATACTAACGATGGCATTGACTTAAATGGAAATGTGTAGAGTTGGGATCGAGTCGTGGACTCATCCAAAGAGATTCAAAGAGGTATGTGTCGGAATTAAGTAATGAAGTGAAAAGAGGTAATGTTGTTGAGATTATTGTTTTATGAATTCATGCATTTAGATAAGAAATATGCTCTTACTGTTGATTTAATCGTGTTGATTGAGTTTTGTGATGCACTTTGCTGAGTTTTGAACTCACGTTTGCTTTATTTAATGTTTTAGGTACTTTTAGGACGACTTGCCGGGATGGGACTTAGCTGCCCCTCTCTTCACGCTCACGACATGTTAAAGGACTAATTGGGTCAATTAGTTCACTTGTTAACTAGTGAATTAATTGTGTAATCGTGTTGTAGTTAAGTTTAGTGGTTGATGATTGATATTATGCTTAGATGTCATGATGGTTGATTGATTCCATGACATGTTAATATTATTGCTAATATTGCTTATTGTGATCTCTTTGCTTGCTGAGTGGATGTCCATTTAGCAGGGGAGGTCTTGCAAAAAATTTTATGGAAAATTTTGATAGATTTTGGTAGCACTTCGGGCACGTGAGGTGCCGGGGTGTTACAGCCGTAGACCCTAGTAACACCTTTTTTTTCAATAAAGCAACATAGTAACATGGGTTTCTATAGACCCTAGTAGCACCTTTTTAGATATAATAATTGAACTTAGTAACACCCTTTTTAACTACAACAACACATTGTTGAGCTCCTAAAATAAATTTAAATACCTTTATTATTTTCTTTTTTTTTGTGAATGTACAAATTAAAATTGATTCATAGAATATCCTTTGATAAGCATATATAACACATTGTACAATACAAAACACAAATGACCATAAGTGCAACAGTCATAACATATTGCATTACACCAAACAAATAAATATTACGTACTTCACACCTTTCGATAGAATACATAACGATTTGATTTCTAGAGAAGACAAGTCTTTAGTCTATGAATCTGAAATACATTGTTCTAAATAAAAAAGAATATAGAATATATCTAATATTGCCTAATATTCATGAAATTCTTTGCTTCTAGATCCCTTCATGTGCTAAGCAACCAAATGTATGGATTTTAACCATTGATTTTTTTCAACCTGCACAAAAGAAAGTATTAACCTTTATGATTGCAATTACAAAATATGATATATGTACTTCATTACAATTGTAGCAAGAAACAATTAACATACACAAAAGGAAGGCCAAGCAATCGGTCTTGCTTCCACATGGGCATCACCAATTGTCTTGCAACGCTTGATTGGCCTTAATAACTCCTCTTTTTCCACAACAGGATAATTGATAACCACTTTCATAAATTGGCTACCTATCTCAACATCATCAACTATAACGCAGCATATGCCACACATTCTTTACTTGGATATGTCACAGTCTTGAGAATTACCATGGTACCAGCCTATACTAGCATTAATTGCCGGAACCCTCCCTTTAATGGCGTGGAATACCAAGAGGGATTCATATGTGCAAATAGTACTAGTCCCATGATCAGTGGCTAGTACGCATATTTACAACATTATCATCACATTCATACAAGTTCATATTACATTGATAGAAATAAAGTCTTACATCATGGCCTATTGGCCGAATTCAAAGTTTGCAGCGGAAGGTACATTTCTCGACAGTTTGCCTTCTACCCAAAATACCACATGCAACAGACAAGGATAAAACCTTAGAAAGATTCGTTAGCAAAGTCCCCATATTCTGTGTCGGGATCGGAGTACTCATTCTCTGAATATTAACAATAGCAAGGTTGAGTACACGTATGTAGTCGCAAGACTTGTACTGTATCACAAATGTATATAATAAATGCTGGCTATGTCAAGGAGAAACTACTAAGTTATTTTGCATAAAGCGAAACTGAATGGTAAATACAGGATAATAGATTGCAGGCGTAATTTGTAAAGCCATTGACAGATATGTAATTATCAAGTATGAATAAGAGTAGTAATCACCTCACAATCCTCCATGATTGTGAGTAGAATATCGTCCTTTCCCATTCCATTGACAACAACATATGAACAAGACTCTTTCCAACTACCATTAAGTTTTCAAACCATTTTATGAAAGTACCAAAACTCTAACTGGTGTCAGTGCACCAAGACTCCCATAACAGTGGGAATGGCTTTTCGAAAAGTTTAGACTCTGCAGAGTTATACAACTTTACCCACAATTCAATGATCAACTCCTTTATGCATTCGAAATTAACACACTTCCTATGGTGTGCCGCGGAATGATCATACACAACTGTTACATTATTTAATCCTAACTTTACACCAGCCTGGTGCCGACAAACCCTCATTATGGTAGGAACAACACTTTCATGAACATATCAATTCTCATTGCGCAAGATAAACATCACATGTTCCTCCCCATAGTGAGGCGTACACCGTTGCACTGGTATGCAATTACCCACAAATTCATGTGGAAGCCCCTTACAAGCCAACTCGAAAGGGCTTACAGCTTGTGCTACTTTAGCCTCCCAATGTGTAAAGCCAGTTTTAAATAACTTAATAAGTTGAGGCTACCCCATAATAACAATTGTGGTTGTACGGTGTTTCTTGGATTATACAAAACTAAGTTCGGTCCTTAAATTAACCCAGGCGGAAACTCCCCCTAGACTACGTGTAAGTTAAAGCTTACACACCCGGCTATTGCCATAATCCGCCCGTGTCAAAACATAGTTTTAGTTTCATTTTTATCAAACTACCAGTACCCTTTACTGTCATATCCAACCTTTTAAATTACGAGACAACACATGTCTCCTTCAACCTTAGCAAGATTTTCAATGTTTCATATGACATCACAACTAATTGTTTGATTCCCAATTCTAGAGCATACTAAGCATGTACAAATAGTAATCGTGTATACCCTGTGGACATTATTTCATGTCTAGCCATATCCTAGGGTTTTCAATGTTCTCATGTCAAAAATTAATCGAGGAAATCCCACAAGCTAGGTTTAGTTCTGCTACATCCCACAATATAGCAAGTTTAATGAACATAGCGTGCATAATAGTTTTGACAAACAAAGTAAACTAATTGAAATAGTAGGTTCAATATGGTCAAAGGAGGGTGCTTGCCTTGCTCAGTGATTTCCTGCGTGGGGTCGGAGTCGTCGACGGTGGTATCCGGAATATCGGTGTCTACATGCCGTATCATAAAAACGAAGCTACATCCAAAGCCAGAAAAGAAAGAACAAAGAGTAAACATACAATACATGTGGCAAAAAGAAGTTGAATATAATCACCAATAAAACCATTCATGACAACAAGTGGGAGTGTGTTTTGGGGCGAGAATTAGGGTTTTGGGTTCAATTACTAGCGTAGAGCATAACATTGCGATTTACCAAAGTTGCCATCTTACTTCACGGATTTGAGAGACCAAAATTGTATAAATGATTATCTCCATTTTAATTTCAAGAAGCTAAGATCGTTTGGGCTTATAACATTAAGATAAAGTCAAATAGCATAGCTAATTGGGTCCCAAAGGAAAAGATTGATTGTTACAATCAAATGATTAACTTAAGGTACCAAAAAGGCGGTTTATTATGCTACTGTTACATGACCTACAATCGTGTTATTTCAACATATAGGTTCTGAAACTTTGGGTTAAGCGAAGATTACTATTCATGAGTTATACATATACATTATATTCGTGCTACATGAAATAACCCTATAGCATAATCTAAGATTAAACATGGTTAAACCTAAATGTTTTCATATAGATAGAAGGGGTACCATTATATAAAATCACAGAGCTGGTTTCATAATTTTTGAAGTTTATTTCCACTAGTTACAATTGTTTTAAATTTAAACATGTTGATACTAATCAAATTAAGCATTTTGATACAAACTAAGTCCAAAATTAAATATTTTTACATATTTGGAGTCCTAATGATATTAGGAACTCAACAAAACTGGTCTCATCAGATTTGGATGTCATTTGCACAAATTTTGTAATGGACTAAGTTTCGGCCTGTAACACCCCGGCATTTAATATGCCTGAATGCTACCAAACATAAGCTAAACAACATCTAAATACCACAATTAAACATAAATTCCAGCAAAGGCGCACATGCTAAAAACTGAGATTTCGGCAGCATCTCCTTTGTTTTAACATGAATCGAAGCAACAACAATAATAATATGTCAATATGGCATACTGAACGATAGCAATAACATAATTAAACGAAAAAAACAGCCACTATACGACTAAGGATATAAATTCTATCTGTCACATGACAAATATGGACTAATCATTTACTCATAACGACCAACGAATCATCGAAACCACAGTTTAGCTCAATGAATTAACCATAACCATAAGGGAAGGAACATGTCATTGTTTAAATGTGTGATGCTAAGTGATGACGTGTGACTAGCTCCCTTTCCCGTATGTCGCTGTAACACCCCGGCATTTAATATGCCTGAATGCTACCAAACATAAGCTAAACAACATCTAAATACCACATTTAACATAAAATTCCAGCAAAGGTGCATAGGCTAAAAACCGAGATTTCGGCAGCACCACCTTTGTTTTAACATGGATTTAAGGAGCAACAACAGTAGCATTATAAGGCAATATGAGAGACATCTAAAACAGCAATAAATGGAGTCTTAACGACAATATAAGACTAACATCAAGCACTTAAAGTCTCCAAGTGTCAAACGAACAATAAATCTCTCATAAACAAAGCTAAACCTTAAAGCAATAATCATCACACACAATTTATTATCAAACTAATAGAATGACTTGTGGAATCAATATGGTGAAGCTACGTGTGGGCGTGTGACTATTTCCCTTCCCCGCATGCCGTTCTCATGGTACCTAAAATAACAAGAAAACACAAGCGTGAGTTCGAAACTCAGCAAGCATATTGCAATTGTAACACCCCGGCATTCAATATGCCCGAATGCTACCAAACATAAGCTAAACAACAACTAAATACCATATTTAACATAAAATTCCAGCAAAGGTGCATAGGCTAAAAACCGAGATTTCGGCAGCACCTCCTCTGTTTTATCATGAATTTAAGGAACAGCAACAATATAGAATTATATGGCAATAAGAGAAACATCTAAAACAGCAATAAATAAAGTCTTAACGACAATAAGAGACTAACATTAAGCTCTTAAGGTTCCAAGTGTCAAACAAACAATAGAACTCTCATTAACCAAGCTAAGACTTAATTTTAAAGACCCTCACACGCAATTTATTATCAAACTAAATGAATTGACTTGGGGAAACATTAAGGTGAAGCAATGTGTGAGCGTGTGACTATTCCCCTTTCCCGCATGCCGTTCTCATGGTACCTAAAACAACAAGGAAACACAAGGGTGAGTTCGAAAACTCAGCAAGCATACTGCAATGAACAACAAGCATAACAACAAGTCAATAACATCTTTCATCATGTATAACATCTCATTCATGAATACTTATCAATATCTTCATCAATTTGTATGCGATGTAATGCATTGCTCCTGACCCTCCGAACCTCATACCGGTATGGGAAGTACACACCCGTCGGTGTGCACCCTTTCCTCCCTTCCATCCCGAAGATGGAGGGTGCCTACTCGCTTCCAAACACCACGTGGATGGAATCACGACATAGGACTTACTCAATGGCGTTCCGGATTAGTCATAACTTTCTCACCGACCTTGCCGGACTAGTTAAGACTTTCTCACCGCCATCGCACTATCTCATGACATGCATGCAACCATGCCAATTATCATATTTAATTCACATATTAACACATGGCATCATAATATGTTAAACATGCTCATCATATCATATCAATCAATAACACATGGCAAGTGGACATATATCATGTAAACAATTCCATCTAATCTCAACATGCAACCTACAACTCGCTATCCATCACAACACACTTGCCTCAAACACGTGCAACGGATTGGCGGGAAGAAGAGGGCTCTCCCGGGGTCACACCACCTGCACATAGGCATCACACACTCACAATCATAGCCTCCAAACAGTACACGAACCCCCATCTAACCCGACATTGCCAACTACTCGCAAAACCTAAAAACAGAGGTTCTGTCCCGGCGGGACAGCAGCCTTGCAAAAGGCATAACTTGAGTTCTGGGACTCCAAATCGAATAAACGAGTACACCGTCGCGAAGCTTAGAAATTTCCCAACTTTTTCTAGTTATAGGAAAGACTGATTCGGACTCTAAAATTGTTTAATCTACAGATTACCACAATCTGTTCCAGTTACGTCACAGATTTTTAGGCGCTCGGTAAAACAGCCATAACTTTCAAACGGCTGATCGGAAATTAACGTGCTTTACGTCCACGGAAAGATAATTAAATTATCTACAACTTCCTAGAAGTCCGTACGGTCTGATTCGGATTCTAAATCGACGGAAACTCGAACCCTAGTTCGACTGCCCAATCTGCCCGAAAACAGAAACGTGGACAAGTTTAGATCTAACCCAAATTACTTCAAACCAGCGCCTCCAATTGATCTAAAAACTTGATAAACACCCTAATAACAGTACCTAGATCAAATCCAAGGATCCTCATGTTCATACCTTTGCCCGGCGCAAAACACCCATCAATCTCCGCGAATCTCCTCGCGAATCGCTCCTCGCTCCACGTTCCTCGCTCCTCGCTCCTCGCTCCTCGCTCCTCGCTCCACGGGATGGATCCACGAGGTGCAGGGGTGGGGTGGCCACCCTAGGGCAGCAAGGGGTGGAGGGGAGATGGTGTGGAGGTGGAGAGGTGGAGGGGGTGCACGGTTTGGGGAGGGGGCGACGGCTTGGGGAGGGGCGCAAGAGGGGAGGCGGGCGCAATAAGGAGGTGGGGCGCAAGGGGCTGGGGAAGCCCCTTTAACAGCCCTCAACCCAATCCTAGTCCGTTACGGAGTCCTAATCCATCCCACCAAAGCCCACCAAGGCCCAAAACTCCTCCGAAGGCCCAAAACCCCAAACGGCCCGGAAACGGCCCGGAAACGTTATTAACCCCCGATCCTTATGATTTTAACCTTATTTCCACATCTCATACTGTATTTAACCTTATCATGTTCAAAAATTAAGGATACGACACTCCGAGGTGTCACATTCTTCCCTTCAACGGGATTCGACCTCGAATCTAAACGCACCAATCACGAAACCCAAAGAAACCAAAGACAACAGATTTGCACATCACATACCCGAGGTGAAAAGCTCAGATACTTCTCGCGCATGCGAGATTCCAGCTCCCAAGTCGCTTCTCTCTCGGCCTGATGTGACCACAAGACCTTGACAAACTTAAGCGCTCGCTCTTCATCACTCGCCTCAAGTCCCTGCACTTCCACAGACGGACTCGAAGGTGAGGTCCTGCTCAAGCACTAATGGTTCCAATGGAACCACCAACTCCGGATCGTGCAAGTATTTCCTCAACATCGAGACATGGAACACACTATGCACACCTTGCATGGATTCCGGTAGCTCTAGGCGATAGGCCAACCTGCCAACTCGGGCAAGGATAGGAAAAGGCCCAACATACCTTGGACTGAGCTTTCCTTTGGTGCCAAAACGCACCACACCCTTGGTGGGAGATACTGCAAGAGTACGCTTATCACCCACCTCAAACTCCAAGTCTCGCCGCCACATCAAGATAGCTCTTCTGCTCGCTTCAGGCCGCAAGAAGGTTCTCGCCGAACCTCCGACACGCGATCAACAATCTGCTGAACCCAATCCGCCCAAGAATAGCTCTCTCGCCCACAAGATCCCAACAAAGTGGCGATCTGCACTTCCGACCATACAAGACTCATAAGGAGCAGCCCGGATGCCGGAATGGTAGCCGTTATTGTAAGCAAACTCGCAAGAGGCAAATGGTCTTCCCAGCTACCCTTCCAAGCCATCACACAGCCCCGAGCATGTCCTCCAAAGTTTGATGGTACGCCAGATCGCCCATCTGTCTGAGGGTGAAAAGCGGTACTAAGGCAAAGCCGCTGCACTCCAAAGCACTCGCAAACTCTCCTAACTTGGAGACGAACTTCGCATCCCGATCAGAGATAATGGTCTTGGGTACACCATGCAATCTCACAATCTCCCGCACATAGATGGGAGCCAACTCGCCATTGAATTGGTCGTGCGGATGGGAATGAAATGCGCAGACTTGCCGAGACGGTCCACCACAACCCAAACAAAGATCCTTCCTCGTGGAGAACGAGGTAGACCAACCACGAAATCCATGGAGATGTCATCCCATGGCCACACAGAACCTCCAAGGGCTGCAACAGACGGCGGGACGCTTTATGCTCGCCTTTGATCTTCTCGACAGATCCCACAAGACGCCACATACTTGGCAATATCCACTCTCATCCTTTTCCACCGTAAATTCTTCTTCAAGTCCTCAGACATCTTGGTCTCTCCAGATGGACCGTGTACGGGTGCGATGAGCTTCTCTCGTAATGTCTTCTTTCACTTGAGATTTCGGGGCACGCATGCACGGCCCTGAAACCTCAAAACTCCCGCATCATCAACGGTAAAGTCTCCCGACTTGCCATCCTCAAGGCGCTTCCTCACCTGCTGGAGCAAACGATCATGTCTTTGTGCCTCCCGCACACGCCGGGAATCGCCGACTCAAGAATCAATTGAGTTTCAGCTTGCACGGTCCCGGCAAAGCAAGAGGAGACTCCCAACCGCTCAAAATCAGCAACAAGACAATCAACAACAGGGGCATTGTCTTATGATCGAGAGCGTCGGCCACCACATTTGCCTTCCCTGATGATCTTTGGATAGTGAGGTCATAATCCTTTATCAATTCTAGCCACCTCCTCTGCCTCAAGTTCAAATCTTTCTGAGTAAAGATGTACTTGAGGCTCTTGTGATCAGTAAAATATCACAAGATTCGCTGCACAAATAATGCCTCCATATCTTCAATGCAAACACCACGGCGGCTAGCTCAAGATCATGGGTGGGATAGTTCTGCTCATGCTTTTTCAGCCGCCTCAAGCATAAGCAATCACCTTGCCATTTTGCATGAGCACACAACCAAGTCCCAACCGAGAAGCATCGTAATAAACAGTGAAGCGCTTCCTGCCTCGGGAAGGGTAAGAACAGAGCAGCCACTAACTTCTCCTTCAAAGTGCGTAAGCCGTGCTCACACTCGCAATCCACTGGAACTTCATCCCCTTCTCGAGTCGGGCCAGAAAGTGGCTTGGCAACGATAGAGAAATCCTGCACAAAACGCCGATAGTATCCAGCCAACCCAAGGAAACTACGCACCTCTTTGACATTGGAAGGCCTCTTCCAATCCAAAACTGCTGAGACTTTGCTAGGATCTACCGATATGCCCTCTGGATTGATGATGTGGCCAAGAAAACCCACTTCAAATCCGTAACTCGCACTTTTTCAGCTTAGCAAAGAATTGATTCTCCTCGTGGTACTCAAAGACAAGCCTCAAGTGTCGCCATGCTCCTCTTCCGATTTAGAGTAAATCGTAATGTCATCGATGAACACTACCACAAACTCATCAAGGTACTTGTGTAGCATAATGCTCATCGCCTCCATAAAGACAATAGGAGCATTAGTTAGTCCAAAAGACATAACTTTAAATTCATAATGCCCATACCTAGTGGAGAAAGCAGTCTTCTCAATGTCCTCGCTCCTCACACGGATCTGATTATACCCTCGATCAAGATCAATTTTGGAGAACACCTTTGCTCCTTCAGCTTGGTCAAACAGATCCTCGATGCGAGGCAAAGGATACTTGTTTTTGACTGTCACTTGGTTAAGAGCACGATAATCAATGCACATACGCCAACTTCCATCCTTCTTCGAGACGAAGAGGACGGGTGCTCCCCATGGCGATACGCTACGCCGAATGAAGCCCTTGGCCAACAGATCCTCCAACTGCTTCTTCAACTCGTCTTGAAAAGGTCGAGCTAAGCGGTATGGAGAGATAGAAATAGGTCGAGTGCCCGGAGCAAGATCAATACGAAACTCCACATTCCTCACAGGAGGTAGACCAGCAACTCGTCAGTGGAACACATCAACGAACTCCTTCACTACGTAAATCTCCTCAATGGAAATCGAAGAAGATGGTTTCTCGAGACAAAGTCATGAGGAAACCCAATAGCCTCAAACGCCGACTAAAACAAACTAGTCAAAGCCAAGACGGAATCGAGGGTATACCACCCTGAAAGGTCAACTCTTCACGGACGGGCCTCGCAAGGAAACTGTCTTCCGTAAACAACAGATCTTAGCACGGCATCGATGCAGCCACCCATGCCCAAAATGACATCAAAAGGAGCCAACTGGATCACCATGAGATTGGCAAAGAAAACCTCATCATCAATGGCAATGGTGCAACCAGTGGCAAACCAAAGAACTAGCAATCAAACCCCCAGGAGAATCGACTAACACGGACTCGTAAATCCGCTGAACTCCCAACTTAGCTCTACTAGCAAACTCCGACGACACAAAAGAATAGGATGCTCCGGAATCAAATAGAACAAAGGCATCAACGGAATCCACGAGCAGAGTACCTGAAACCACCTCTGGATGCCCGACTGACTCGGCGGTCGGCAAAGCGTACACTCCTGGTGGCGCCGACGTATGAGCCCCGACTCAGCCGATGCCCCATCAAAGCCGGGGCGGAGGAGGCAATCGAGGAGGAGCAGACGGCCGCGGGCACCCGATGCGCTGGCCTGGTGGCGCCCACGCAAAGGGTGGCTGAGAAACAGGAGCAGCCATCATGTGCACCGATCCTCTAGAAGACGCCGCTGGAGTGGGAGGAGAAGGCACCGTCTCCCACTTGATGATGCTACCGGGGTTCATCCGGCAGACTCGCCCCGTATGGCCAGGCTTGCCACAGTGGTTGCAACTCCCGGTCCAACCACACTCTGAAGCACGGTGCTCACCACCGCACTCGGAACGATCCACAAAAATCCAATGCAAAACACTTTTCTTTTGGTTCAGCTCAACTAAAGCCAAGAAAACAGCGAAACCGACCGTCAGAACGGCAGAGAACAACCGAAGGGAACCACCATCAACTCTTCTATTTGACTCCAGTCAACTACCCGATCAAGGACAGAAAGGATAAGCATTCTTCTCCTACAGGGGTTAATAGTTCTTCGGTGATGGCGCTAACCGCCACACCACAAACCTCACCGTTACTATGAACCAAAAAAAGAGGTGACCGAAACCCTTCGGCACCACAACCCCACTTTTATCACCACAACAGGAACAATCCAATCATTTATACAGACAGACTCCGCAACTCTTTGGGAGCCTCGCCCCTGGCCTCCACGGCCACGGCGTCCACGGCCTCTACCCCTCGGCATGGCTGCTTAGACAGACAACCATCCAAACACAAAAACATAAACACAAAATCACACAATCAAGATCATAGATCAAACATCATCATAAGCATATCCTTCATTAAATAATTAAGCGCAATGCAATGATGAACCAAAACCCCATCCTACTGTGCAACCAGGTGTGTCAAATTTTAGATTAGTTATACCACTTTTACAAGTTTTAACGTTGCTATCCTATAACAAGGTTTTAGTTAGAACCTAAGCCATGTTTCTAAGTTATTCCACATCACATTTTAGTTGTACCCTATAGCATGACGCTAAAAATTCACATTCCAAGGACCTACAAATTTCGCTCGATACCAATCAGAATAATTCCGGCATTCAATATGCCCGAATGCTACCAAACATAAGCTAAACAACAACTAAATACCACATTTAACATAAAATTCCAGCAAAGGTGCATAGGCTAAAAACCGAGATTTCGGCAGCACCTCCTCTGTTTTATCATGAATTTAAGGAACAGCAACAATATAGAATTATATGGCAATAAGAGAAACATCTAAAACAGCAATAAATAAAGTCTTAACGACAATAAGAGACTAACATTAAGCTCTTAAGGTTCCAAGTGTCAAACAAACAATAGAACTCTCATTAACCAAGCTAAGACTTAATTTTAAAGACCCTCACACGTAATTTATTATCAAACTAAATGAATTGACTTGGGGAAACATTAAGGTGAAGCAATGTGTGAGCGTGTGACTATTCCCCTTTCCCGCATGCCGTTCTCATGGTACCTAAAACAACAAGGAAACACAAGGGTGAGTTCGAAAACTCAGCAAGCATACTGCAATGAACAACAAGCATAACAACAAGTCAATAACATCTTTCATCATGTATAACATCTCATTCATGAATACTTATCAATATCTTCATCAATTTGTATGCGATGTAATGCATTGCTCCTGACCCTCTGGAACCTCATACCGGTATGGGAAGTACACACCCGTCGGTGTGCACCCTTTCCTCCCTTCCATCCCGAAGATGGAGGGTGCCTACTCGCTTCCAAACACCACGTGGATGGAATCACGACATAGGACTTACTCAATGGCGTTCCGGATTAGTCATAACTTTCTCACCGACCTTGCCGGACTAGTTAAGACTTTCTCACCGCCCTCGCCCTATCTCATGACATGCATGCAACCATGCCAATTATCATATTTAATTCACATATTAACACATGGCATCATAATATGTTAAACATGCTCATCATATCATATCAATCAATAACACATGGCAAGTGGACATATATCATGTAAACAATTCCATCTAATCTCAACATGCAACCTACAACTCGCTATCCATCACAACACACTTGCCTCAAACACGTGCAACGGATTGGCGGGAAGAAGAGGGCTCTCCCGGGGTCACACCACCTGCACATAGGCATCACACACTCACAATCATAGCCTCCAAACAGTACACGAACCCCCATCTAACCCGACATTGCCAACTACTCGCAAAACCTAAAAACAGAGGTTCTGTCCCGGCGGGACAGCAGCCTTGCAAAAGGCATAACTTGAGTTCTGGGACTCCAAATCGAATAAACGAGTACACCGTCGCGAAGCTTAGGAAATTTCCCAACTTTTTCTAGTTATAGGGAAAGACTGATTCGGACTCTAAAATTGTTTAATCTACAGATTACCACAATCTGTTCCAGTTACGTCACAGATTTTTAGGCGCTCGGTAAAACAGCCATAACTTTCAAACGGCTGATCGGAAATTAACGTGCTTTACGTCCACGGAAAGATAATTAAATTATCTACAACTTCCTAGAAGTCCGTACGGTCTGATTCGGATTCTAAATCGACGGAAACTCGAACCCTAGTTCGACTGCCCAATCTGCCCGAAAACAGAAACGTGGACAAGTTTAGATCTAACCCAAATTACTTCAAACCAGCGCCTCCAATTGATCTAAAAACTTGATAAACACCCTAATAACAGTACCTAGATCAAATCCAAGGATCCTCATGTTCATACCTTTGCCCGGCGCAAAACTCCAATCAATCTCCGCGAATCTCCTCGCGACCGCTTCCTCGCTTCCACGCTCGCTCCTCGCTCCTCGCTCCTCGCTCCTCGCTCCACGGGATGGATCCACGAGGTGCAGGGGTGGGGTGGCCACCCTAGGGCAGCAAGGGGTGGAGGGGAGATGGTGTGGAGGTGGAGAGGTGGAGGGGGGGGTGCACGGTTTGGGGGAGGGGGCGCACGGCTTGGGGAGGGGGCGCAAGAGGGGGAGGTGGGGCGCAATAAGGGGAGGTGGGGGCGCAAGGGGGCTGGGGGAAGCCCCTTTTAACAGCCCTCAACCCAATCCTAGTCCGTTACGGAGTCCTAATCCATCCCACCAAAGCCCACCAAGGCCCAAAACTCCTCCGGGAAGGCCCAAAACCCCGAAAACGGCCCGGAAACGGCCCGGAAACGTTATTAACCCCCGATCCTTATGATTTTAACCTTATTTCCACATCTCATACTGTATTTAACCTTATCATGTTCAAAAATTAAGGATACGACACTCCGAGGTGTCACAGCAATGGACAACAAGAACAATATCATGGCAATAACATCTCCCATCATATATATTATCTCATTCATGAACACTTAACAATATCATCATCATTATGTATGCAATGTAATGCAATGCTCATGTCTCCTTGGAAACTCATACCGGTATGGTTGAGTACACACCCGTCGGTGTGCACCCTCTCCCCCCTTCCATCCCGAAGATGGAGGGTGCCTACTCCTCGCCTGCTCACCGCGGTGAATGGAATCACGATGTAGAACTTACTCATTGGCTTTCCGGATTAGTCATAACTTTCTCACCGACCTTCCCGGACTAGTTATGACTTTCTCACCGCCCGAGCCATGTAACATGCCATGTATGCATTTATGCCAACATCATATTTAACTCACATATTAACACATGGCATCATAACATATTAAACATGCTCATCATATCATTGGCAATCATAAAAGCATGGCAAGTGATCATATATCATGTAGTCAATTCCATCTATTCTCAACAAGCAACCTACAAATCGCTATCCATCACAACACACTTGCCTCAACCACGGGCAACGGATTGGCGGGAAGTAGAGGGCACTCCCGGGGTTGCACCACCTGCACATAGGTACCACACGCTCACAATCATGTCCACAGAACAGTACGCAAACCCTCATCTACCCCGACATTGCCAACTACTCGCAAAACCTAAAAATAGAGGTTCTGTCCCGTCGGAACAGCAGCATTGCAAAATGCATAACTTGAGTTCTGCGACTCCGAATCAATTAAACGAGTACATCCTCGCGTAGCTTAGGAAATTTCCCAACTTTCTCTAGGTATATGGAAAGACTGATTCGGACTCTAAAGTCGTCTAATCTACAGATTACCGTGATCTGTTCCAATTACGTCACAGATTTTAACACGCCCGGTAAAACAGCCATAACTTTCAAACGAATGATCGGAATTTAACGTACTTTATGTCCACAGAAAGATAATTAAATTATCTACAACTTCTTCAACATCCGTACGGACATAATCGGATTCTAAATCGACGAAAACTCGAACCCTAGCCCGACTGCTCATGCTGTCCCAAAACAGAAACGTGGCAACATCTAGATCTAACCCAAATTACTCCAATCCAGCACCTCCAATTGATCTAAAAACTTGATAAACACCTTAATAACAGTACCTAGATCAATCCCCAGGGTTCCCATGGTCATACCTTTGCCCGACGCATCTAAAAACTCCAATAGATCTCCTCGCTTCTTCGCTTCCTCGCTCCTCGCACCTCGCTCCTCGCTCCTCGCTCCTCGGATGGATCCATGAGGATGCAGGGGTGGGTAGGCCACCCTAGGGAATCAAGGGGTGGAGGAGAGGTGGTGGAGAGGTGGGGAGCAATGGGGCAAGGGAGGGGGAGGCGCACGGCCAAGGAAGGAGGGAGGCGGCTAAGGCAAGGGCAAGTGGGGGGAAGGGCGCACAAGGGGCAGGGGTGAACGCCCAAGGGCTGGTGGGGAGCCCTTTTACCAGCCCCCACACCCAATCCTAGTCCGTTACGAGACCTACTCCATCCCACCAAAGCCCACTTAAGGCCCAAACTCCCTGAAGGCCCAAAACCCCTAAACGGCCCGAAACGTTATTAACCTCCATACCTTATGGTTTTAACCTGCCATACCATATTTCATAAAGTTTTTGACCTTAACATGCACCATTTAAAAGGTTACGACACTCCGTGGTGACACATCACTTCAAACGGCCCAAAAACGCGAGTAAACCTCAAGCCGAAAGGTTTTATTCTCTAATTTCACATTCTATAATGTCACACCATACCGTAATGTCACAGTCGGATTCATGGTACCTAAAAGAAAACAACATAAACACAAGCGTGAGTTCATCACTCAACAAGTATATTGCAATAGTACAAACATAAACAATTACATGGCTTCAACAACTCACATCATGTATCATCTCATTCATGATCACATATCCTTTTCATCATCATTATGTATGCAATGCAATGCGATGCCCATGTCTCCTTGGAAACTCATACCGGTATGGTTGAGTACACACCCGTCGGTGTGCACTCCTCTCCCCTTCCATCCCGAAGATGGAGGGTGCCTACTCTCGCCTGCTCACCGCGGTGAATGGAATCATGATGTAGGACTTACTCATTGGCTCTCCGGATTAGTCATAACTTTCTCACTGACCTTCCCGGAGTAGTTATGACTTTCTCACCGCCCGGGCCATGTAATCATGCCATGTATGCAAATATGCCAACATCAAAATTAACTTGTACAATAACACATGGCATCATCATGGATAACTTGTACATTAACACATGGCATCATCACATAATAAACATATTCATCATATCAATGGCAAACATTAAAGTGTGGCATGTGAACATATCATATATTCAAACTTCAATCTCAATCAATCAACAACCTACAATCCGCTACTCATTCCAATACACTTTCCTCAACCACGGCGACGGATTGGCGAGACGTAGAGGGCACTCCCGGGGTCATACCACCTGCACATAGGGACCACACACTCACAATCAAGCCCACAAAACAGTACGCAGACCCTCATCTACCCCGACATTGCCAACTACTCGCAAAACCCGAAAACAGCAGTTCTATCCCGTTGGGACAGCAGCCTTCCAAAAGGCATAACTCGGGTTCTAAATGATTATGCCCATTTGTTGTTATTGATGACTAAGTAGTTGTGGTAACTGTTTAGATTATTCGTTGGAAAACCATGGTTAAAATAGAGGAAAATTTTAACATGTTGCGATGGAGTGAGCTTTGGATAATTAACTTGATGTACAATTTCATCCTTAATGAATGTATGCCTTGGAATCCTAGTTATGAACTTTGTCTTGTAGAGATAATATTTACATGTTGAAGTCGTTGTTTAACTGAATAAGGTTCGGTTGTCGAGACGTGAATATATAGGTGGTATGAAATTTATAAGTTGATCTTGCTGAAAGATTTGTGGAAGTACTATGTTTCAAATTTAGAATAAGATGTATTATGATTCGGTGAGCCGTGGGGATCATGTCATTATAGTCTTGGTTGGGTGCCTTCTTGATAAGCATCATAAACCCTTATTAAAAGTTTTGGGAATGGTAACTAGAGGAAGAATTTGTTGTGAAGCTTTTGGTTGAATTGTGTTGGGGCTCCTCAGGGAGTAAAAAGTGATTATTAAAGTCTTTTAATGGAAAGCGTAGTGGAATTCTAGAGATGGTTCTTTTTATGCTGAGCTTGTGTTTAAAAACTTTTGGACTGGTTTGGTTGTTTGCCATTTTGGTTGAAGGGTTTTCGGTCAAGGTGTTCCTTATGCTGTGTTTCAGAGTTTCCCCAAAACTCGTAATGTTTGGTGTCAACCTTTGGTTTTGGCGAATTTGTTTAGTTCGTGTTGTGAGTTTGGATTTACATCCAAAAGTTTTGAGTCGATCGCGCCCTTTCGCATTCGCACAGGATTATCTTTGGAATTAATTTTAAAAGGAAGCAGATGGTCTTAAAGGGTTGTGTTGGAAACTTTTGAGTTGAGCCCTTAATGTGTAACTCTTTTTGGCTAGAGTTGGAGTTGTTTTGAAAATGTGTGTGATGTTGCGAGTGCTTCAAAAAGGTGGACTTTATGAAAGTTTTACAAAGTGATTTTGTTAGTGAGGTGTTCCCCTTTTGGGAATGAGTTTCCCTCTCCTTGAGGAAGTTCGTGATGGTTGTTGGAGCAGATGCTCGACTTGAAATTTTGATGTTCTTTTCCAAAATGTTGAATTTGGATGAAATGCAATGTTGTGCAAGTTCAGTTTTCAACTGATGTGGGGTCTTTTACGACGTGGTGTTTTACCGTCAACTATGCTGCCGCCATAGTCTATGAATTTCCGCAACCTTCAATGTTAATTGTGTTTCCATCATTTGATACCGAGGATGAAGTCATTTGGTGAATGACTATTCGGTGCCGTTGTTACATGATGAATGAAGGGTGAAAAAGGAAAACGAGACATTGTTTATGCATAATTAATCATAAAGGAGTCGACGAGCCAGGTCGGTGAGAAAGTCATATAAGGATATATGACTAATCCGGAGTGCTCTTGAAAAGTGTGCATGCATGTCAAGAATCGAGATGTCCATTTCTTTCTAGTATGAAAAGAAAGAATGAAGAAATTATGGTATTTTGGTTGTAGTGTAGGGGATTTATGCTTCCTTTGTGTTTTGGCTTGGATGTTGCCGAATTCTTTCCAAAATGGTTGTTAACGCTTTGGGTTTGAGTTGTTGTGTGTACACTTGGGCTTGATAGCTAAGTGTTTTTGTGTGAGGGCGAGACCCTCTTAAGAAAGGAACCAATTGTGGTTTGGTAAGGTTTTCGATCCTAGCTTGGGCTAGGTGTCGAACCTTAGTGGTATAAGGGTGGTTTGTGATGGAGGTTGATGATGTATGGGTTTAACCTTTACTAAGAGTAGCGATGGGTGGAAGTGAAGTTGACGGTAGATCTGATAATTGCACTCGCCGTGAGCAGCTTGTCTTCACTAGTTGTTTTTGGGTTTGAGTCTTGCCTGGGAAAAGATGGAATAAAATGTTAGTATGATCGTGTATCTAAGGGCTAGTGTGCCTTAATGAGTTATTCCTCGATGGAAACTTTCGAATGAAGAGAGGTCGTTAAAGGAATTGTGACTTCCTTTGACTTTGTCATGTTGAGTTTATTGCAAAGGTGTAGTCAGGTAGGTTGTGATAGAAGGGTGAGGTGTTTGTCGTGAGGATTCGAGCGTTTTGGGTTGTTGAAGCCCTTCGAGGTTGAAACGCAGATTCTGTTTGGGATTTGAATTGAAAGTTGAACTGTGAGCGGTTGCCCTTAGTTGTAACACCCCAAAATTTTGCTTTTCTTAAATTCATGTGTGATTTGGCACTTTGGTGAATTTTTGGAATTTTCTGGAATTTATTTGGATTTATTTGGAATTTATTTGAATTTATTCCATTTTGAAATAATTAAAGAATTAAACTTTGCAAATAAAATTTTGTTGGAAATGTTTTATTTGAGTCCAAAATGATCCAAAGTATTTTCCAGAATTTTTCTGGAATTTTTCTGAGTCTTTTGATATTTTTAATGAATTAAATGAATTTCTGGGAATTATTTTAAATATTAAATCGCTGGAAAATCAAGTCGGGTCAAGTACTGTTCATCCGACCGGACCCGAGTCCGAGTCCGACTCGAGTCCGACCCGAGCCACGTGACTCGACCGAACCAAATTTAAATCCTAATCGATCCCAACCGCTGGATCGAGATCCAACGGCCAGATTGGACCGCGATCGCTTCGACCGGTCCGCCGACCGCGCGCGCTGGCAATCGTGGGCCGCTGATCGGACACGCACGGCCGCTGGTCGCCGCTCTCCGCCGAGTCCGATTCGATCGCGCCGCCGCCCTCCGCCGTTCGTTAGGGTTTCGGTTCGCGCGCATGCCTAGGCTATTTAAGGCCGGACCGCCCCGAGGTTGCCCTCTTCCATGCGCCCGCTTGCCCTAGCTAATAGAGCTCAAGCCGCCAGACCGCGCCGATTGCTCGCCGGTTGGGCGGAGCCGCCACGGTTTCTCGCCTTCTCCGCACCGATAGCCCTTGTTCGCCGTGTTGGAGCCTGTGTTCGAACTCCCAAGACAAGGTGCACTCGCGGACATCTCGATCACGCCGAGAACGCCCAGAGCGCCGCGCCTGCGTGGTCATCTTCCTAGCGCCGGCAACTCCAACCCCGCTGTGTTGCCATCTCCGCCCACGAGCCCGCGGCACCGCTGATCTTCATCTGACGATCACGGTGAGTCCACGCTTCAAACTTTGGAAAACCAGATCGATCTCGACCGCTGGATCAAGATCCAACGCCCACGATCGCCACGCGCCGGAAATCGTTAACTTAGGTAGATCTAGACCGCTGATCTAGATCCAACGGCCGTGATCATGCCACGTAGCCGCCGCCGCCGCGGCGTTGAGTCATCGACAGCCGGGCCCGCTGCGCGCTGGCCGAGCCTGGCGTGATCGCGCTGGCCACCGACATGCGGGGCCCACATGTCAGTGTCTCGCCCGAGAATCGCACCGCAGCACGTGACTCCACCGACGCGGGACCCACATGTCAGTCTCACGAGGAGCCGTGGACCGAGTCCACGGTAGACCCGAGCCGAGCGTGGACCAAGTCCATGGACCGGCTGACGTCAGCCAACCAATCAGAGGCTGCCACGTGTCCAGGCTGACGTAATAAATAATTTCCGAAAAAGAAAATGATTTATGAATTCGAAATAATGATTTCAGATTTTGATTCAAACTTCAAACGCTTATAACTTTTGCGTTTCAACTCCGATTTGAGTGATTCAAATTTCTAAATTTGTATAAAATTGAGATCTACCTAAATATGAATTTTATTTAATTTTTGGACTAAAGTTTTTCTCTGTAAAATTATTTAATTGATTATTTAAACTTCAAAATGCTATAACTTTTGCATTTTAACTCCAAATTTGACGATTCCAGTTTCTAAAAATTCATAAAATTATGTTCTCTCTGTTTATGGATTTTATTTGGATGTTTGGACACTTTTTTCCTATTGTTTATTTGTGTATTGCTATTTGCACGCTTTACGAGTAGACGTTGAAGTGCCGGAAGGATTCGAAGGAGAAGTATTGACTCAGGATCCAACTCAAGACCAAGAACAAGTACTTTTTGAAGGCAAGTTGTGCTTTGACCATGTTGATCCTATTTTGAAATCTATTTTGATTTAACTTATTGCATGCTAGTTCAATTAGAAAATACTTTATTTAAATATGGGGAAATAGATAAATACCAATTTGTCAGATGACACCTTGATTATTTAAATATGTGCCATGACCCTTGTCACCCTAGTTGTGGATTACTAGTTGGACATTATTAAATTGCCAACATGGGTTTTAGACCGTTGTAGTATAACGCTTAGACTCACTACGTGCTCATGACATGATTTTGGACAATCAAATATTAATATTGACTTAATGGTATATTGAACCTATTTTGGAAAGGTATCATGTGATGTTGATGGCACGTGGTGCATGGTAATCAACTGGGGTTTGATAAATAGTTTTCGACCGGGGCATGTGGCAAGAATGATCAGGTGGGCCAGTTGTGGCATTGGGGATGTTGATTTGGTTCTTCTAGTCTTGCCCTGGTCACCCTAAGGACTTAACCTTGCAAGCCTTTGAACTGGTCTAACGTGCAACCACATGTCTCAGAATGGGACGGACCTAGTTGACTAAGTTGCTAATAACGCACTGTGGGACCTCAAGAGGTCAACTACACCCTTTGTGTAAGTTGTACGGGGGAGCGTACCGGGGCTGAGGCCAGGTACCCATCTAACGGTTGATTGGCCTAAACTTCGCCTTAGCTAAGAGAAGGGTTAGTGTGCAATAACCGGGGAGGACCACTTGTATTGTTAGAGGTTTCCAAAGACTTTGTTACTGAACTCGCCTTTGTGGTGTTTGACTGTATCTTGTGGGTAAAGTGCATAACCTCTCGCAGAGTGTACAATCTATTCGAGTAGCCGTGTCCGCGATATTGGACATCGCCGAATTACATAAGGGTTAGATTTTCTCAAAAATAACTTGGATTTGAAATGTTGGGTTGGATTAATAATGATGTTGATGGAAATGTGGATTAGGATGGGAAAGATGTTTATTAAACTCCTTGAAAAGTTATTTATGCTTTACTTGTTTCTACTGCTTAATCTACTTATGATACTTGTTAAATGTCAAGCATCGCAAAAATACCTTGAGCCACTCCTTTGTATTAAGCCATGCATGTAGTATATTAGCTGCATTCTCAGGCATGACTTGTCGGGTACCAAGTACTCACCCTTGCCATAATACAACACCGCTGAAGAGGAGACTACACCCACTTTGGAGGAGGAGCTCCAAGAGGATCCGCTCACTTAGGGAGCGAGCCCACCGCTGCCTGTGGTATACTGGATGGCGCCACGAAGTTATTTGATTTTCCGCTGCTATTATTTCTCTCTTAATAAGTTTCGCCCTGCGAGGCGTACATTTGTAACTTGACCATAAGGTCAAATAACCAGTTTGACTATTTAATTAAAGTACTTTACTAGTATCGAGTGGTATGATTGTGATATTTACCGATGTTAAGACTGTGTGCACTAGCGTGTTCCTGGACTAGTGCTGAATACACAGAGGGTCCGGATTTGCAAATTCGGGGTCCCGACATTAGTTGAGCTAGATCAACACTTTTTCTTTAAGTGTTGGTTTTGGGAACTCGTTTGTCGTTTGTTTCCGGTTCTAGTCGTTGTGCGAATGTTTTGTGCTGCAGAGAAGCCTTTTGTCCCTTGGGGACTTTGTTGTTGTTTTTGGCGTCCTTCGGATTTGAGGTCGAATCCTGTTGAAGGGGGGAAGGATGTGACACTATGGTTTGGTGTGACGTTATAGAAGGTGAAACTAGAGAATAAAACCTTTCGGCTTAGGGTTTTCTCGCGTTTTTGGGCCGGTTGAAGTGTTATGTCGCCACGGAGTGTCGTGAACCTTATTTAACGTGCATGATAAGGTTAATAACATTATGAGATGTGGAATTAAGGTTAAAACTATAGGTTATGGAGGTTAATAGCTTTTCCGGCCGCTGGGTTTTGGGCCTTCCTGGGAGTTTTGGGCCTTGGTGGGCTTTGGTGGATGGATTAGGTCTCCGTAACGGACTAGAATTGGGTGTGGGGCTGGTAAAGGGGTTTCCTGCCCCTTTGGGGCGTCCACCCTGCTGCCTTTGCGCCCCTTGAGGCCTTGGTGCGCCTCACCTCCCCCACTTGCCAAGCCCTAGCCGCCTTCCCCTTTGAGCCTTGCGCCTCCCCTTGCTCTCCTCCATTGCCCCACCTCTCCACCACCTCTCCTCCACCCCTTGCTGCCCTAGGGTGGTCTCCACACCTCTGCACCTTGTGGATCCATCCGCTGGAGCGAGGAGCGAGGAGCGAGGAGCGTGGAGCGAGGAGCGATCCGCGAGGAGATCTATTGAGATTCGCTCGCTGGGCAAAGGTATGATCATGGGAATCCTTGGGTTTGATCTAGGTACTGTTCTTAGGGTGTTTATGAAGTTTTTAAATCAATTGGTGGTGCTGGGTTGGAGTTCTTTGGGTTAGATCTAGACGCTGCCACGTTTCTGTTTTCGGGCAGATTGAGCAGTCGGGCTAGGGTTCGAGTTTTCGTCGATTTAGAATCCGAATCTGTCCGTACGGACTTAAAAGAAGTTGTAGATAATTTAATTATCTTTCCGTGGACATAAAGCACGTTAAAATCCGATCAGCCGTTTGAAAGTTATTGCCGTTTTACCGAGCATGTTAAAATCTGTGACGCAATTAGAACAGATCGTAGTAATCTGTAGATTAAACAATTTTAGAGTCCGAATCAGTCTTTCCGTGATAACTAGAAAAAGGTAGGAAATTTCCTAAGCTTCGCGATGGTGAACTCATTTAATCGATTTGGAGTCCCAGAACTCAAGTTATGGCCTTTGTAAGGCTGCTGTCCCGCCGACAGAACCTCTGTTTTAGGTTTTGCGAGTAGCGGGCAATGTCGGGTGAGATGGGGATTTGTGTACTGTTTTGTGGGCATTATTGAGAGTATGTGATGCCGTTGTGCAGGTGGTGTGACCCCGGGGGTGCCCTCTACTTCCCACAATCCCGCCGCCCACGGTTGAGGCAAGTGTGTTGTAATGAATAGCGGAATTGTAGGTTGCTTGTGGAGATTAGATGAAAGATTGAATACTTGCTATGATCACTTGCCATGCTTGCTGTTTTTCAATGATATATTGAGTATGATTATCATGATTCGATGCCATGTGTTAATATTTGTCATGATGAGATGCCATATGTTTATGTACATGTGAAATATGATAATTGGCATAGTTGCATGCATGACATGAGATAGGGCGAGGCGGTGAGAAAGTCATAACTAGTCCGCAAGGTCGGTGAGAAAGTTATGACTAGTCCGAACGCCATTGAGTAAGACCTACATCGTGATTCCATCCACGTGGTGAATGGAAGCGATGAGTAGGCACCCTCCATCTTCGGGATGGAAGGGGGGAAAAGGGTGCACACCGACGGGTGTGTACTCAACCATACCGGTATGAGTTTCCAAGGAGACATGAGCATTGCATTACATCTCATACATATTGATGATGACAATGTTAAGTGTTTATGAATAAGATGATTTACATGAAGGGAGATGCTATTGCCATATTGTTGTTCTTGTTGTCCATTGCAATATGCTTGCCGAAGTTTCGAACTCACGCTTGTGTTTTTTTTCTTATTGTTTTAGGTACCATGAGAACGGCATGCAGGAAAAGGGAATAGACACACGCCACACGCTGCTTCACCTTAATGTTTCCCCAAGTCAATTCTTTTAGATTGATAATAAATTGCGTGTGATGGTCATTAAATTAAGGCTTAGCTTGGTTAATGAGAGTTTTATTGTTCGTTTGACACTTGGAACTTTAAGTGCTAAATGTTAGTCTTTTATTGTCGTTAAGACTCTATTTATTGCTGTTTTAGATGTTTCCCTTATTGCCACATAATGCTATATCGTTGTTGCTCCTTAAATTCATGATAAAACAAAGGAGGTGTCACAAATCTCGGTTTTTAGCCTATGCGCCTTTGCTGGAATTTTATGTTAAATATGATATTTGGATGTTGTTTAGCTTATGTTTGGTAGCATTCGGGCATATTAAATGCCGGGGTGTTACAAGAGAGACTTTAAGATAGACATGATCACCAGCCTCAAGCTAAGTTCACGCCTATGATAGCTCGGCGAGTTTTGGCGTGATTGAGCCTCCTTCAATCGGCTCCTTATCACATCAACATGTTTTTGAGCTTCTTGGATGAGGTCGGGGCGAAAAATTTTCTTTCACCGACTTCGACCAAAAGTGTAACATCCTGCACTTACTAAATAGTAAAATAAATTATTAAAGTACAAATTTGATTTATTGTTGTTTTCCCAAACTTTAGAAGCTTTTAATAGATATCTTGCTTAAAGAATATTAAATTATAGGTTTTAGGGAAAAGAGATTGATAGGAGAAAATAAAAGTTTAACAGATCATGTTATAAATTATCATCTTTCAAATCTTTGTTGATAAAGGATTTACAATCATGATGAGAAATTTATTTAACAAGACATACCGAGATAGTACGTTAATGTATAAAGTGAATCAAGAATCATTCATAATCAGAAAACATTCATTATATGAGAACAAGATACAACACTCAATTTTATTGATACATTGTAGTATGCAAATACAATAAATAGGAGATACAAAGATATTTGTAACGACATACAAGTCACAGGAGTTACAACTCATACAAATGATTCGATTACATATGAAAATCACAATTACATAAATGATTACATTCTAAGAAGTAAATTACAAAGCTATAAGCTATGGCCTCTATGCTGTCTTGATCCGCTTCTGTAGACCTGCATATTCAATTGCATTTATATCAAGAAAAGAATGAACTAAATGTGTTAAATTAGATACAATAAATAAAAGGAAAGGAATTGCCGCCACCAATTAATTACTTGATCGCCGCTGAGGTACCCTAGATTGTCCGGGGCCAATCTGCTCCTCGCGATTAGGTTTGCATCACTCGGCAAATTACAAACCTGCTTGATCCGTGAGACGCCAATATTCAGAAAATATCACAGAGTAAAAAATATTTTACCATAGTAAAATAGTGAAACCATAGTGAAAAGTAGTAAAGCTAAGCAACCGTGTCCTCCGCATAGCTTGCAACCTGCCTCTAACCTACTACCGAAACCTCCAGACCTTGAGGTGATAAGATAAAGTAAAACTCCACATAATAGTAAAAGATAAGCATAGGAGCATTGTAATATTATTTCTTATCCGAAGGCTATTCTTGCCGACCAAGGCCCCAGAACAACCCAGCTAACCTGGTCGCTCAAGCCGCCCCTCCACCAAATCGCTAGAGCAAGCTCTCGCCTAGCCTCAGAGACCCACGCAAGACTTCGTGCTTCTCATGCCAACTAAAAGCTCCATAACCATTCCCATCCACAAGATTAAATTAATGATTATTGAAATAAGGCAAATAAAACCGAAACATCCAGAGTAATCTGACAGCCAAGAACATCGCTTAAGGCAAAGGCCGAGATCAAGCCACATGAGCAATATAACCAAACCATCTCTCCAAATTTACCGAAAGTCTCTAGGGCTCAGGAGAACGGACCACATGAATCACAACCAAAATCAATGCACCGACAAGGTTATTGAATATGCATTCAATCCACCGCAATATCAAGCCCCATTCAAACATCAAAAATTTCCAAAGGTCATGCTATATAAGCTAGCCACCTCCAGATCACCATTCAAAGACAAGCAGTCTAGGCAGCCATCGGGAACACAAACTTTACAAGCCTCATCACTAAGAATTGCTCCCTGATGTACATAGTTATAAGCCTCCAGGAGCAAGTACTTGAACCTCAAACCCAAGATCCAAACCCCCTCCAAGCAAACTACTATTAGGAGATAACCAATACCAAGAAGACTCAAGAGACACCACAAGGAAGAGTATGGTTAGAGCAAAGTAGTAGGAGCGAGGAAGCCATAACTGAAGGTAACAATCCGGAGCAAAGAGCAACCGAAGATCAGGAGGAGGAAGGAGATCCAAGTCTAAGCACTACAAACATTCTAGCACTTTCAACTTTAATCCAAACTACTTCCAAGTAAGTCTCCGCAAAACCATTCCCATTTAGAGTATCATATTATAGGAAGTAAAAATAATAGTAGAAATAGAAATAAAGATAGGTGATAAAAGATCAGATTGAGAAGGATTAAGTTTTGGTCTCAGTATTTAGGAGTAAAGCATGCAAGGGTTGCATCATGTCCATCTTTAGCCAAACATACTCCCTACAGATCGACGCTTAGAATGGACATAGATACCATCCAACTTGCAGGATTTGAGGAAAATCTTACATCACGCATCAAAGGGAAATAGTCTATTCTTAAGACATGGTATCAATTCCATCATGTAAATAAATCGTTAGGGAGCCTCTATCATCATACTTTATACAAATACCTTCGAGCACGGCTTAGTATCAATATCTTTATCATTTACTAAGCCATGAGTTCATACTATAAAGCCTTTTGCTAATACTTATAGATCATGTTATTCATCTCTCGACACAAGTATTCAAACCAGGATCCATCAAGATATACCCTCAATGATGAACAATTCATGGCATCAAGATTATCTACCATGTAAACAAAACAAGGCCACTTCTATCATGCCATATCTAAGCATTCAAGAACATCAAAGCCTAGCATAGCATCAAATTTTATTATTTGCTACGTAAGCTAGTCAAGTCGGGCATCAGCCATCATGATCAAACAATAAAAACCTTAGAGCCAAATATAGCTTTATTTTCTCATGAACTGGATTCATCCATGCCATAATAACCTCACTACTATTATCCTCTATCAAACCTTTCTAGCATGTCACGGATCACAAGAATAGGGCCTTAGTACAATGCACCCGACACAATACCAAACTCATAAATAATCAGATGCAAATCAATAATCTTAGTCTTCGGTCAAGAATTAGGAGGAAAGAGAAGAATTAGGAGTACCAATCCCTAATAAGAGATTAGAGAGAAGGGAATTAAGGGGATGCCAAACCCTAACCCCGAACCCGAGCCAGAGTTGAAGCGGCGCAAATGGAGAAGAAGCGCAAGAATCGTGGAGGATCGGAGTAGGAGAGGAAGACCAGCCACGGTGGCGGCCGGCCACGCAGCCTTAGGGCGAGAACACACTCACGCTGCTGAAGATGCGCCGAGGTCACTCGGCAGGGACCAGTAAGACGAGCGCCTTCGACCGGGCTTCTGGTCAGCTTCTGGGCTGAAGGATGGAGGACCGCCGAGCCGCTTGGCGCCGAGGCAATCGGCCGAATTGAGGAAGGCGCTAGAAGGATACAAATTCACTTGGCAGAAAGTGATAAGGAAAAGAAAAGGATAAGGGAGAAAGAAAAGAAAAGAAAAGTAAGGAATAAAAGAAATAAAAAGGGGATAATAGGAATAATAATGATGATATATGTTTCTAGGAAAAATGAGTATTCCTAATGTGCAAGGATTGAGTAAGGTTGAATTAAGTTAGTAAATACTCATATTCTTGCTATATATATATACATACCCATTTAGAATATAGTCGCAATATATATGAGTAAACATACATATTTAACTTATTTCTTATACAAACCATAAAACATGCTCATTCCATACTACAAAGATGATTACACTCAAAATTAGTCTATTATTCTCGTATGTAAGTCAAACCTTATGCCTATTATTCCTCTAACCTTTAATCAACATAAACTTCTATTTAATGAATAAAACATTAACAATAGACTCCGATACATGTGAGATCAACCAAGGCATGACAATCTTAATCTATATAAGTATGTTATATTATAACTTGTTTTGCATCCTAATCCTATTAAAACATGATCCTATGAGAGTTAAACCCTAAGGTTTGTAATACCTGCATATGCATAAGTTTAACCTTGCAATTTGTAGTTACTCTCACCCCTACTGTCTTATGTATTAATTCATATTAATCCAAACAACTTCACACCCTGAAAATGAATTATAGTATATTTAATCTTACAATCTTAGCTTCCTGAACTCGTAAAATAAAATAAATCATAAAGAATAGGTATGGTGCGCCATGCGATCCCTAAAACCGTTAATCAATAATAAAAGACTATAGCATAAAAGTAACTCACTTACCTGCTTGTTTTGTGTAATGATTATATTTGATTTTCCATCTGATTTCCTTTTGCCCTTATTGAAAGCATCATTTGCTATTTGCTATCTTTTCCGTTATGCGACGTAGAATCCGACGCCTCGACTTCATCGCCGATTTACTTCAAGATCACGCCTTCGACTTCGCCGCTAAAAGCAATGGATAGCAAGGCAAGCACTCATGTAGATCCCAATTTTCTTTAACAAGAAGAATCTAATTAAAACTTGCATGCATATGCTATATTTTGCATACACTGCTATATTATGGGAAATGGTAGATACAACCTTCATTGATGGTTTTCCTTAATCAGTAGTGATAGATGAAACCCTAGATTGTTGTTGGATACACAAATGGGTATATTCGACTATTACTTGCATATGCTTAGCCCTCGCTTTAGATTGGGAACACGAATCGATGGTTATACTGCTCGTGATGAACTAAAATTGTTGGACATGATGAACATTAATCTTGAACCTGTTGGAATAATGTGGTTATTGACACTTTCTTTTTCCTCGAAATAAAACTATGATTTCGACGTGGGTGATTATTGGCAATAGCCGGATGTACATGTTTTAATGTGTACGAGATAGGGGAGTATCGCCCATGTCACTTTAAGGACCGAACGTAGTGTTGCATGATCCAAGTATACCGCATATCCACGAGCATCGGATCGACAGTTTTAACTTATTAAATTATTTGGGAATTAGCTTTGCACATTGGTAGGCGCTGTAGCACTGCATTCCGTATATAGGTTTGCTCGAGGGAGGTGTCATCACCGAGGTGTTGGCATCCGCCGTTGTAACGTGTACGCCGCTATGAATTTGGGGCTGTTGTTGTACCATTTGAGCCGCTGGCTCCTCGAATACTATTGCTTCACTGCTTGTTTGCTTCCATCATAGTCGTGGGTAACGCCATTGGGCTAGTGCAAAGTTAAGGTTCAAGTAATCGAACGGTTTCGTTATGAACTCTCTCGCGGCACACCAAAGGAAGTGTGTCTATGTGCACCGCCAAAAAGGGAGAACATATCTTGTGGGTAAAGCAAGACAAACTCGCAGAGTCTAAAACTATTCGAATAGCCGTGTCCACTGGCCATGGACGACTTGGCTAACCAAAGATTAGTTAGCTGTTTATATAAAATGTTTTGGTGAGCTTACCCTTACAGATGATTCAATACTTGACATTACGCTGGCAAGGTTGAATTCAATCATTGTGCCCTGTGTGGACAAAAATTTAATCTTCGATAATATTTCGTATGATGGGACCGACGCTTTCACTCACGTAAGGGTTGTGGGTATTTCGTTACATTTTATTCGCGAAGGGCTGTGAGTTATCTATCTCTTCGCATTACTTTTAAGTACATACTTGTTACTTTACTCATTTATTTACTTTACAAATTTTCGCTTTCACTCTACTATTCAAGATTTATAATTCAATTTGGCTCCAAGCAAAAGAATAACCATAGAAGCTTTACTCTAGGATCACCAAGATTTCAAACACACAACTCAAGTCTTGCCGAGTACGAAATGTACTCACCCTTGCTATCATTGTTAATTTTAGGTGAAGATGCAGTATCTCGATGAATTTTACTTTGACGCAGGATTGCGGATTATTAACGATAGTTCTTTCTAAGGCTTTACCTTGTCGCTTGCCTCGTGGATTATGTGGCAAACTACAAGACATCCGATTCTTTTATTATGTTTAGTTGACCTTCTCGACATAATGTATCATTACTCCGCTGTAATAAAATATGAAACTTTTGTATGGTTGTGATTCCAAATTGTGTTTTGTGCGTGCACCCATCGATCATGGGAATGGTACAAGATGCACATTAGAACCTTGCTTTTATGTTTGCAATCAGAGCATAAAAGTGAGGGTCTTACGCTTTGGTATCGTGAGCCAGCCGATCACAGTAAACCTTAGTTAGAATGGTCGTTAGATAAAACTTTAAAATTTGGATTAGACAATTCTATATTTAGGAATGAAAGATTGCTATATATGTTATTAACCTTCTCTTGTCTCATATCATCTCATATCAATTCTTTCCTTGTCATATTATATTTGTTCTTATTCTCTCCTAAAATACCTCTGTTATTATTCCTTCCTTATTATATTACCTAAATACTCTCATTCTCATTGAACATTTGAATGTTCATTCTTTTCTTTCCAATAGAACTTTCTTTCCTATTCTTTCTATAAGAGTTTTTCCTCTCATCTACGCTCTTATTAAACACTACCAAGAAATCTTTCTTGAAGATAATAATCTTTATCTTGAAAATAATAATCTTTATTGACGGCTAAAACATATAGTGCACCGCTACTGCTAACTTTAGGATGTTGGTGATATAACGCTATTCTCCTCCCTATACAACCAAGGAAGACTACCGCATCCACGCCAACAACCTCAGAAGACAAGTGCAACACTCCGCCAATTGTTTCCGTGCCATGGGAAACTTCTGATTGTCATCCCCAACAAGTGATGCAAGAGTTTGAAGAAACTTATCGCCAAATAGTCTACCTTGAGAGGCAAGATTATCCGTGCTACGAGTAGCTCGTGGGATATCGTAACTCTCGTAAAAGATCACGAGGATTAAGTTAATAGGAAAACCTAGCACTTCCATGTGTTATAACTTAAGTACGCTACTGCCTTGTTGAAGTTTCATTGTTCACTTTTGAATTGTTTCTGATGCACTCGTGAATGCTGAACATAAAGTTAAAAAAATTTCACGATGTCGCAACCTTTGAAATTAATAAGAAGTTATAAATAAGAAATTTTGAACAAAATGTCATCTTGTACTAAATAAAGGATAGTTTTAGAATTTAAATTACCTCTAATAAGATGTCTCTTCCTCGTATAGACATTCTAAATAAAACCTTTAAGGAAAGTAATGTTGTCTAAAATAAGGTAATTTGAACTTTTAGACAAGCAACATCGATAAAATATTCTCATATAACTTACCTCTTCTTTCAGAGGACTCCTCACCGGTATGTCATTCTAGTTACTAATATCCTTTGATTCTTATAAACAAAGCCAATATCTAGATAGAAGTTTTGTGACCTCCATAAACATACCATAGCCGAGGAAGTGTGCCGAAACTATTTTTCCGCTTATGCAAACTCCACTGTATAGATAATAATGCCTTCTTATTCCCATGCTACTCGTGTTAGAAAACATAAACCTTCTCCGAACATACCTACAAAGGAATTAATGCTACAATCTTCGTCATCATCCCAATAATGCTTGAGCCTATGCTACCTATAGAAGAATCAAAACCGAGACTTCGCCATACCCCAGTAATCGCAGAAACACCTAAGCTAAAATAAGCTAGTCGCTATCCAACTTCCCGCAAGTAACAATTGAATATGCCACTAAACCTAAAGAATATCCACCCTACCGCCTTACTTAAAAATGGAACCACAAGTGCTAATTCAATTTGTGTAGGATCAAATATTGTTTGGATAAATGAAAGTGCTCGGAAATAGAATAATGACTGGAAACCAAAATATTTCTTTGTATGCTAGTTTTTGTATGCTAGTTTGGAATGCAATCTTTTGTATTGTTATTCATTGTGATGAAATATTTATTAAGGATTGCTCTCGCGAATGCTAAACCTTCGGGTTGAAAATTCACGACGAGGCGATCTCAATAAATAATGACAATGTTCACAAATGGAAAGTAGGCCCAAATCAACTACCTCATCTCTTCTAAATTGTAGAAACTCTATTTAATAAAATTTTTAGGGAACGAAATGTTGCCCTGTAACCCGCTAGATCTTTATCTAAATAGCCTTATTGTCATTACTGCAGAAGACCTATGACAAGATCCCTCAAGAAAATACCTCAAGAAGAAACCAGCATAGTTTATAATCCCTCCTTAAACCACAAGAAACCAACCTCAAAAATCTTTGCCAAGATCCTAAACCGAATTCAAACACTCTCTATGATGGAACAACATTATCAAAATTCCACCCTCTTAGTCACCGATGGGGCGTAACGCTAATATGGACGTAGCTCACGCCGTAAAAGAAAATATTCAGCTCAAAAAGCCACTCTTACATCTTATTCAAAGCCTAAAAGTCGCTCTTTGAAATGTTACCAATCAAATCAAATTGAAAACCGCAAGATGCATTCGCCAAGTGAGGAATAGGACATACCACGATGAACATGCAATAAATTGCTCCAGCTTGTGAAGGAAACCATTCTCCTGAAAATGTCCTATGAACGATATTACTTGTTATCTTTGTGAAAGTAAAGATCATTGCCCATCTTAATGTCCTCTCGATCTAATAGTTACCATCGTAGTTCGACTTCAACAAGAAAATCTTCGAGCCTTAATTGCCCAAGAGTTAGCACGTAGAAAAGAAATCGCACAAGAAATGATGGAAGAAGAATTGGAAAATCAACATCTCTACTCAAGAAGCCACCATCAAGAAAGCAATAATTGGCAATCACCAACAAATTGCTTATGTGATAATGAAGGCCACTGGCTAGAAATTGTCCTAAGCAACAACAAGTTAAAACTCGTAAGAGCAAAAGTATAGGACCCTCTTATACTCCAAAGAAAGCGCCACTAAAGCACTTAAGTGCTTCAATTGTCAGAAACAGATCATATTGCTCAAGAATGCCCCCAAGGTAACCAAACCTCTTCTAACACCATAGCCCCGCCAAATCACTTCACCAAAATGATAACCCCAAGAATAGGAAAACAAAATCTGAAGCTATCTTCCTAAAAATCAAGGAATGAAGAGACGCCCAAACAAAGATGCCTATTCCAAGAAAAATTCTACGCAATTCCATTCTCAACTCCAACCATCGCTTGATCAACCATCCAATGAAATCAATGAACAGCTTTTCGATCCTCCAAATCGTGCAACTCAGGTTACTCGCTACCGTTGTTTTGAACGAGGACACTATTCCAATAAATGCCCAAAGAGGAAGAAACAAAATTTACTTCACTCTGCGTGAAGCTACCCCGCAAACATGTGGACAACCTCAAGAATTTGAGGACCAACAAGATCTTAAGATCGCATCTACTTCAACTCAAGACATCAACCGTGGCATACCTAATAAAATGCCAGTACATTCCTCATAGATACAGCCTCTACTGTAACTTAGTTTAAAATTTTAAATCATCCTGCCTCTTTAAATTTACCTTGAATCTTCCTTGTGCCGATAATTAAATTTTATGATTATTCGTGAAGACCTGAATTTATACTCGATAATCTATTCTTCCGTAATAATTGTACAAATCATTTAATTATCCAACTCCCACTCACCCTTTTAACTCCTCGCGAATCTCTGTGACGAGATTCCTGTTAAGGGGGTAGTCTCAGAATATCCTGCACTTACTAAATAGTAAAAATAAAATATTAAAGTACAAATTTGATTTATTGTTGTTTTCCCAAACTTTAGAAGCTTTTAATAGATATCTTGCTTAAAGAATATTAAATTATAGGTTTTAGGAAAAGAGATTGATAGGAGAAAATAAAAGTTTAACAGATCATGTTATAAATTATCATCTTTCAAATCTTTGTTGATAAAGGATTTACAATCATGATGAGAAATTTATTTAACAAGACATACCGAGATAGTACGTTAATGTATAAAGTGAATCAAGAATCATTCATAATCGTAAAACATTCATTATATGAGAACAAGATACAACACTCAATTTTATTGATACATTGTAGTATGCAAATACAATAAATAGGAGATACAAAGATATTTGTAACGACATACAAGTCACAGGAGTTACAACTCATACAAATGATTCGATTACATATGAAAATCACAATTACATAAATGATTACATTCTAAGAAGTAAATTACAAAGCTATAAGCTATGGCCTCTATGTCGCCTTGATCCGCTTCAGAGACCTCAAGCATATTCAATTGCATTTATATCAAGAAAAGAATGAACTAAATGTGTTAAATTAGATACAATAAATAAAAAGGAAAGGAATTGCCGCCACCAATTAATTACTTGATCGCCAAAGGAGGTACCCTAGATTGTCCGGGGCCAACTGCTCCTCTCGCGATTAGGTTTGCATCACTCGCAAATTACAAACCTGCTTGATCCGTGAGACGCCAATATTCGTAAAATATCACAGAGTAAAAATATTTTACCATAGTAAAATAGTGAAACCATAGTGAAAAGTAGTAAAGCTAAGCAACCGTGTCCTCCGCATAGCTTGCAACCTGCCTAATCCTACTACCGAAACCTCCAGACCTTGAGGTGATAAGATAAAGTAAAACTCCACATAATAGTAAAAGATAAGCATAGGAGCATTGTAATATTATTTCTTATCCGAAGGCTATTCTGCCGATCGAAGGCCCAGTAACAACCCAAACTAACCTGGCCGTTCAAGCCGCCCCTCCACCGAAATCGCTAGAGCAAGCTCTCGCCTAGCCTCAGAGACCCACGCAAGACTTCAGCTTCTCATGCCAACTAAAAGCTCCATAACCATTCCCATCCACAAGATTAAATTAATGATTATTGAAATAAGGCAAATAAAACCGAAACATCCAGAGTAATCTGACAGCCAAGAACATCGCTTAAGGCAAAGGCCGAGATCAAGCCACATGAGCAATATAACCAAACCATCTCTCCAAATGACCGAAAGTCTCTAGGGCTCGTGACAACGGACCACATGAATCACAACCAAAATCAATGCACCGACAAGGTTATTGAATACGATTCAATCCAAACGCAATATCAAGCCCCATTCAAACATCATAAATTTCCAAAGGTCATGCTATATAAGCTAGCCACCTCCAGGATCACCATTCAAAGACAAGCGCCTAGGCAGCCATCGGAACACAAACTTTACAAGCCTCATCACTAAGAATTGCTCCTTGATGTACATAGTTATAAGCCTCCAGGAGCAAGTACTTGAACCTCAAACCTAAGATCCAAACTCCTCCAAGCAAACTACTATTAGGAGATAACCAATACCAAGAAGACTCAAGAGACACCACAAGGAAGAGTATGGTTAGAGCAAAGTAGTAGGAGCGAGGAAGCCATAATCAAGGTAAACAACTGGAGCAAAGAGCAACCGAAGATCAGAGGAGGAAGGAGATCCAAGTCTAAGCACTACAAACATTCTAGCACTTTCAACTTTAATCCAAACTACTTCCAAGTAAGTCTCCACAAAATCATTCCCATTTAGAGTATCATATTATAGGAAGTAAGAATAATAGTAGAAATAGAAATAAAGATAGGTGATAAAAGATCGATTGAGAAGGATTAAGTTTTGGTCTCAGATTTAGGAGTAAAGCATGCAAGGGTTGCATCATGTCCATCTTTAGCCAAACATACTCCCTACAGATCGACGCTTAGAATGGACATAGATACCATCCAACTTGCAGGATTTGAGGAAAATCTTACATCACGCATCAAAGGGAAATAGTCTATTCTTAAGACATGGTATCAATTCCATCATGTAAATAAATCGTTAGGGAGCCTCTATCATCATACTTTATACAAATACCTTCGAGCACGGCTTAGTATCAATATCTTTATCATTTACTAAGCCATGAGTTCATACTATAAAGCCTTTTGCTAATACTTATAGATCATGTTATTCATCTCTCGACACAAGTATTCAAACCAGGATCCATCAAGATATACCCTCAATGATGAACAATTCATGGCATCAAGATTATCTACCATGTAAACAAAACAAGGCCACTTCTATCATGCCATATCTAAGCATTCAAGAACATCAAAGCCTAGCATAGCATCAAATTTTATTATTTGCTACGTAAGCTAGTCAAGTCGCATCAGCTTCATCATGATCAAACAATAAAAACCTTAGAGCCAAATATAGCTTTATTTTCTCATGAACTGATTCATCCATGCCATAATAACCTCACTACTATTATCCTCTATCAAACCTTTCTAGCATGTCACGGATCACAAGAATAGGGCCTTAGTACAATGCACCCGACACAATACCAAACTCATAAATAACTGTATGCAAATCAATAATCTTAGTCTTCGGTCAAGAATTAGGAGGGGAAAGAGAAGAATTAGGGAGTACCAATCCCTAATAAGAGATTAGAGAGAAGGGAATTAAGGGGATGCCAAACCCTAACCCTGAACCCGAGCCAGAGTTGAAGCGGCGCAAATGGAGAAGAAGCGCAGCAATCGTGGAGGATCGGAGTAGGAGAGGAAGACCAACGCCGGTGGCGGCCACGGCGCAGCCTTAGGGCGAGAACACACTCACGCTGCTGAAGATGCGCCGAGGTCACTCTGCAGGACCGAAGACGAGCGCCGCCACCTGGCTTGGTGGCCGCTGGTCGAAGGATGGAGGACCGCCGAGCCGCTTGCCGCCGAGGCACCTGGCCGAATTGAGGAAGGCGCTAGAAGGATACAAATTACAGAAAGTGATAAGGAAAAGAAAAGGATACGGGAGAAAGAAAAGAAAAGAAAAGTAAGGAATAAAAGAAATAACAAGGGGATAATAGGAATAATAATGATGATATATGTTTCTAGGAAAAATGAGTATTCCTAATGTGCAAGGATTGAGTAAGGTTGAATTAAGTTAGTAAATACTCATATTCTTGCTATATATATATATACATACCCATTTAGAATATAGTCGCAATATATATGAGTAAACATACATATTTAACTTATTTCTTATACAAACCATAAAACATGCTCATTCCATACTACAAAGATGATTACACTCAAAATTAGTCTATTATTCTCGTATGTAAGTCAAACCTTATGCCTATTATTCCTCTAACCTTTAATCAACATAAACTTCTATTTAATGAATAAAACATTAACAATAGACTCCGATACATGTGAGATCAACCAAGGCATGACAATCTTAATCTATATAAGTATGTTATATTATAACTTGTTTTGCATCCTAATCCTATTAAAACATGATCCTATGAGAGTTAAACCCTAAGGTTTGTAATACCTGCATATGCATAAGTTTAACCTTGCAATTTGTAGTTACTCTCACCCCTACTGCCTTATGTATTAATTCATATTAGTCCAAACAACTTCACACCCTGAAAATGAATTATAGTATATTTAATCTTACAATCTTAGCTTCCTAACTCAAAATAAAATAAATCATAAAGAATAGGTATGGTGATGCCATGCGATCCCTAAAACCGTTAATCAATAATAAAAGACTATAGCATAAAAGTAACTCACTTACCTCGCTTGTTTTGTGTAATGATTATATTTGATTTTCCATCTGATTTCCTTTTGCCCTTATTGAAAGCATCATTTGCTATTTGCTATCTTTTCCGTTATGCGACGTGGTAGAATCCGACGCCTCGACTTCATCGCCGATTTACTTCAAGATCACGCTCGACTTCGCCGCTAAAAGCAATGGATAGCAAGGCAAGCACTCATGTAGATCCCAATTTTCTTTAACAAGAAGAATCTAATTAAAACTTGCATGCATATGCTATATTTTGCATACACTGCTATATTATGGGAAATGGTAGATACAACCTTCATTGATGGTTTTCCTTAATCAGTAGTGATAGATGAAACCCTAGATTGTTGTTGGATACACAAATGGGTATATTCGACTATTACTTGCAGATGCTTAGCCTCGCTTTAGATTGGGAACACGAATCGATGGTTATACTGCTCGTGATGAACTAAAATTGTTGGACATGATGAACATTAATCTTGAACCTGTTGGAATAATGTGGTTATTGACACTTTCTTTTTTGGAAATAAAACTATGATTTCGACGCGGTGATTATTGGCAATAGCCTGATGTACATGTTTTAATGTGTACGTAGATAGGGGAGTATCGCCCATGTCACTTTAAGGACCGAACGTAGTGTTGCATGATCCAAGTATACCGCATATCCATTTAGCATCGGATCGGGACAATTTTAACTTATTAAATTATTTGGGAATTAGCTTTGCACATTGGTAGGCGCTGTAGCACGGGCATTCCGTATATAGGTTTGCTCGAGGGAGGTGTCATCACCGAGGTGTTGGCATCCGCCGTTGTAACGGTACGCCGCTATGAATTTGGGGCTGTTGTTGTACCATTTGAGCCGCTGGCTCGAATACTATTGCTTCACCGCTTGTTTGCTTCCATCATAGTCGTGGGTAACGCCATTGGGCTAGTGCAAAGTTAAGGTTCAAGTAATCGAACGGTTTCGTTATGAACTCTCCGCGGCACACCAAAGGAAGTGTGTCTATGTGCACCGCCAAAAAGGGAGAACATATCTTGTGGGTAAAGCAAAGACAAACTCGCAGAGTCTAAAACTATTCGAATAGCCATGTCCACTGGCCATGGACGACTTGGCTAACCAAAGATTAGTTAGCTGTTTATATAAAATGTTTTGGTGAGCTTACCCTTACAGATGATTCAATACTTGACATTACGCTGGCAAGGTTGAATTCAATCACAGTGCTCGTGTGGACAAAAATTTAATCTTCGATAATATTTCGTGATGATGGACCGGACGCTTTCACTCACGAAGGGTTGTGGGTATTTCGTTACATTTTATTCGCGAAGGGCTGTGAGTTATCTATCTCTTCGCATTACTTTTAAGTACATACTTGTTACTTTACTCATTTATTTACTTTTACAAATTTTCGCTTTCACTCTACTATTCAGTATTTATAATTCAATTTGGCTCCAAGCAAAAGAATAACCATAGAAGCTTTACTTAGGATCACCAAGATTTCAAACACACAACTCAAGTCTTGCTGAGTACGAAATGTACTCACCCTTACTATCATTGTTAATTTTAGGTGAAGATGCAGGTACCTCGATGAATTTTACTTTGACGCAGATTATGGATTATTAACGACGCTTCTTTCTAAGGCTTTACCTTGTCATTGTTCGTGTGTGACACTGGAGTGTCGTGAACCTTATTATTGAACATGATAAGGTTAAATACAGTATGAGATGTGGAAATAAGGTTAAAATCATAAGGATCGGGGTTAATAACGCTTCCGGCCGCTTCCTGGCCGCTGGTTTTGGGCCTTCCTGAGGAGTTTTGGGCCTTGGTGGGCTTTGGTGGATGGATTAGGACTCCGTAACGGACTAGGATTGGGTTGAGGGCTGGTAAAAGGGGCTCCCCAGCCCCTTGCGCCCCACCTCCCCATATTGCGCCCCACCTCCCCTCTTGCGCCTCTCTCCTCCCTCCTCCCTAAGCCCTAGCCCCCCATACCGCAGGCGCACTCCCTCCCTTTCCTCCACCTCCACACCACCTCCCTCCACCCCTTGCTGCCCTAGGGTGGCCTCCCACCCCTGCACCTCGTGGAGTCATCCCGTGGAGCGAGGAGCGAGGAGCGTGGAGCGAGGAGCGATTCGCGAGGAGATTCATTGGAGTTTTGTGCATCGGGCAAAGGTATGATCTTGGGGATCCTTGGATTTGATCTAAGTACTGTTATTAGGTTGTTTATCAAGTTTTTAGATCAATTGGAGGCGCTGGTTTGAAGTAATTTGGGTTAGATCTAAACTTGTCCACGTTTCTGTTTTCGGGCAGATTGAGCAGTCGAACTAGGGTTCGAGTTTCCGTCGATTTAGAATCCGAATCAGACCGTACGGACTTCTAGGAAGTTGTAGATAATTTAATTATCTTTCCGTGGACGTAAAGCACGTTAAAATCCGATCAGCCGTTTGAAAGTTATGGCTGTTTTACCGAGCGCCTAAAAATCTGTGACGCGACTGGAACAGATTGTGGTAATCTGTAGATTAAACAATTTTAGAGTCCGAATCAGTCTTTCCCTATAACTAGAAAAAGTTGGGAAATTTCCTAAGCTTCGCGATGGTGTACTCGTTTATTCGATTTGGAGTCCCAGAACTCAAGTTATGCCTTTTGTAAGGCTGCTGTCCCGCCGACAGAACCTCTGTTTTTAGGTTTTGCGTAGTAGTTGGCAAATGTCGGGTTAGATGGGGTTGGTGTACTGTTTGGAGGCTATGATTGTGAGTTTGTGATGCCTATGTGCAGGTGGTGTGACCCCGGAGTTCCCTCTTCTTCCCGCCAACTGCTGCACGTGGTTGAGGCAAGTGTGTTGCGATGGATAGCGAGTTGTAGGTTGCATGTTGTGATTAGATGGAATTGTTTACATGATATATGTTCACTTGCCATGTGTTAATGATTGATATGATATGATGAGCATGTTTAACATATTATGATGCCATGTGTTAATATGTGAAGTAAATATGATAATTGGCATGGTTGCATGCATGTCATGAGATAGGGCGAGGGCGGTGAGAAAGTCATAGCTAGTCCGGCAAGGTCGGTGAGAAAGTTATGACTAGTCCGGAACGCCATTGAGTAAGTCCTATGTCGTGATTCCATCCACGTGGTGTTTGGAAGCGAGTAGGCACCCTCCATCTTCGGGATGGAAGGGGGAAAGGGTGCACACCGACGGGTGTGTACTTCCCATACCGGTATGAGGTTCCAGAGGGTCAGGAGCAATGCATTACATCGCATACAAATTGATGATGATATTGATAAGTATTCATGAATGAGATGTTATACATGATGAAAGATGTTATTGACTTGTTGTTATGCTTGTTGTCCATTGCAGTATGCTTGCTGAGTTTTCGAACTCACCCTTGTGTTTTCTTGTTGTTTTAGGTACCATGAGAACGGCATGCGGAAAGGGGAATAGTCACACGCCACACGCTGTTTCACCTTAATGTTTCCTCAAGTCAATTCATTTAGTTGGATAATAAATTGCGCGGTGATGGCCTTTAAATTAAGTCTTAGCTTGGTTAATGAGAGTTCTATTGTTTGTTTGACACTTGGAACTTTAAGAGCTTGATGTTAGTCTTTTATTGTCGTTAAGACTCTATTTATTGCTGTTTTAGATGTTTCTCTTATTGCCATATAATGCCATATTATTGCTGCTCCTTAAATTCATGATAAAACAAAGGAGGTGTCATTAAATCTCGTTTTTAGCCTATGCACCTTTGCTGGAATTTTATGTTAAATATGGTATTTAGTTGTTGTTTAGCTAATGTTTGGTAGCATTCGGGCATATTAAATGCCTGGTGTTACAGCTTGGTATCAAAGCTGGTCAGAGGTCCTGGAATGTGAATTTTTAGTGTCATGCTATAGGGTACAACTAAAATGTGATGTGGAATAACTTAGAAACATGGCTTAGGTCTTAACTAAAACTTTGTTATAAGATAGCAACATTAAAACTTGTAAAAGTGGTATAACTAATCTAAAATTTGACACACTTGGTTGCACAAAGAGGATGGGGTTTTGGTCTATCATTGCATTGCGCTTTAATTATTTAATGAAGGATATGCTTATGATGATGTTTTATCTATGGTCTTTTTTGTGTGTTTTTGTGTTTATGTTTTTGTGTTTGGATGGTTGTCTATCTAAGCAGCCATGCCAAGGGGTAGAGGTCGTGGGACGCCGTGGGTCGTGGAGGCCAGGCGCAGGCTCCCAGAGAGTTGCGAAGTCTGTCTGTATAAATGATTGGATTGTTCCTGCTGTGGTGATAAAAGTGGGGTTGTGGTGCCGAAGGGTTTCTGGCCACCTCTTTTGGTTCATAGTAACGGTGAGGTTTGACGGTGTGGCCGGGTTAGCGCCATCACCGAAGAACTATTAACCCTCAGAGCGTAAGAGTGCTTTTCCTTTCGCCCTGATCGGGTAGTTGACTGGAGTCAAATAGAAGAGTTGATGGTGGTTCCCTTCGATGTTCTCTCGCTGCTCGACGGTCGGTTTCGCTGTTTTCTTGGCTTTAGTTGAGCTGAACCAAAAGAAAAGTGTTTTGTATTGGATTTTCGCGATCGCTCGAAAAGTGCGTGGTGAGCACCGTGTTTCAGAGTGTGGTTGGACCGAATTGCAACCACCGTGGGCAAGCCCGCCATATGGGACGAAGTCCGCCGGATGAATCCCAAGAGCATCATCAAGTGGAGACGGTGCCTTCTCCTCCCACTCCAGCCGCGCCTTCCAGAGGATCGGTGCACATGATGGCTGCCCCTCGCTTCTCACCCACCCTTTCGTGGCGCCACCAGGCGCATCGTGCCCGCAGCCGCCTGGCTTCCTCCTCGCTTGCCTCCTCCGCCGCCTTGTTGGGGCATCACCGAGTCGGGCTCTTCGTCCCGCCGCCACCAGAGTGTACGCTGCCGACCGCCGAGTCACCGGCATCCAGAGGTGGTTTTGTACTCGCCGTGGATTCCGTTGATGCCTTTGTTCTATTTGATTCCGAGCATCCTATTCTTTTGTGTCGCTTGAGTTTGCCAAGAGAGCTAAGTTGGGAGTTCAAATGGATTTCTCGAGTCCGTGTTAGCCGGGCTTCTCCGGGGTTTGATTGCTAGTTCTTTGGTTTGCCCTCGTTGCACCATTGCCATTGATGATGAGGTTTTCTTTGCCAATCTCATGGTGATCCAGCTTGGCTCCTTTGATGTCATTTTGGGCATGGACTGGCTGCATCAGCACTGCGTGCTAAGATCTGTTGTTTCGAAGACAGCTTGTTTTGCAGGCCCTGGTCCGGGAAGAGTTGACCTTTCAGGGTGGTATACCCTCCAGCCTGGCTTTGCTTTGACTAGTTGGTTTTCTCGGGTCGGCGCTTGAGGCTATTGGGTTTCTCATGACCTTGTCTCGAGAAGCCATCTTCCTCGCCTCCCATTGAGGAGATTTCTGTAGTGAAGGAGTTCGTTGATGTGTTCCCCGACGAGTTGCCTGGTCTACCTCCCGTGAGGAATGTGGAGTTTCAGATTGACCTTGTTCCGGCACTCGACCTATTTCTATCTCTCCATACCGCTTGGCTCGACCTTTCAAGACGAGTTGAAGAAGCAGCTTGAGGATCTCATGGCCAAAGGCTTCATTCGGCGTAGCGACGCCATGGGGAGCACCCGCCCTCTTCGCCTCAAGAAGGATGGAAGTTGGCGATGTGCATTGATTATCGTGTTTTAACCAAGTGACAATAAAAACAAGTATCCTTTGCTCGCATCGAGGATCCGCTTGACCAATCAAGGGAGCAAAGGTGTTCTCCAAAATTGATCTTCACGGGTATAATCGATCCGTGTGAGGGAGCAGACATTGAGAAGACCGCTTTCTCCACTAGGTATGGGCATTATGAATTTAAAGTTATGTCTTTTGGACTAACTAATGCTCCTCGCCTTTATGGAGGCGATGAACAAGATGCTACACAAGTACCTTGATGAGTTTGTGGTAGTGTTCATCGATGACATTCTCGATTTACTCTAAATCGTAAGAGGAGCATGAGCGACACTTGAGGCTTGTGCCGAGTACCGAGGGAGAATCAATTCTTGCTAAGCTGAAAAAGTGCGTAGTTCTCGATTTCGTATGGGTTTTCTTGGCCACATCATCAATCCAGAGGGCATATCTCAGAGATCCTAGCAAAGTCTCAAGAGCTTTGGATTGGAAGAGGCCTTCCAATGTCAAAGAGGTGCGTAGTTTTGGGTTGGTCAAGCTACTATCGGCGCTTTGTGCAGGATTTCTCTATCATTGCCAAGCCACTTTCGCACCGACTTAAGGGGATGAAATTCCAAAGGATCGCAGAATGTGAGCACAGCTTCAGACTTTGAAGGAGAAGTTAGTGATCGCTTCCTCGTTTACCCTTCCCGAGCCTGAAAGCGCTTTCACTGCTTATTCCGATGCTTCTGATGGGACTTGGTTGTGTGCTCACGCAAGAGGGCAAGGTGATTGCTTATGCTTCAAGGCGCTTGAAAAAGCATGAGCAGAATTATCCCACGCATGATCTTGAGCTAGCCGTGGTGTTTGCATTGAAGTTATGGAGGCATTACTCAGACGGTGAGTCTTGTGATATTTTCATCGATTACAAGAGCCTCAAGTACATCTTTACTCGTAAAGATTTGAACTTGAGGCAGAGGAGGTGGCTAGAGTTGATAAAGGATTACGACCTCACTATCCAAAGATCATCCGGGAAGGCAAATGTGGTGGCCGACGCTCACCGCAAGACAATGCCCCTATTGTTGATTGTCTTGTTGCTGATTTTGAGCGCTTGGGAGTCTCCTATCGCTTATGGGGACCGTGCAAGCTGAAACTCAATTGATTCTTGAGTCAAGAATTCCCGAGCTGCAGCGGAGGCACAAAGAAGATGATCGCTTGCTCCAAAGAGTGAAGAAACGCTTTGAGGATGGCAAGTCGAGACTTTACTGCTGATGATGCGGAGCTTTGAGGTTTCAGGGTCGTCAGGTGTACCCCGTAAAACCTCAAGTGAAAGAAGACATTCTCGAGAGAAGCTCATCGCACTGCAGACACGGTCCATCCCGAGAGACCAAGATGTACAGGACTTGAAGAAGAATTTCGTGGAAAAGGATGAGAGTGGGTATTGCCAAGTATGTGGCGCCTTGTGGGGTTTGCCGTAAGATCAAAGCCGAGCATAAGCGCCCTACCGCCTCGCATGTGCCTTTGGAGATTCTCGTGTGGCCATGGGATGACATCTCCATGGATTTCGTGGTTGGTCTACCTCGCTCTCCACGAGGAAGGATGCTGTTTGGGTTGTGGTGGACTGCCTCAAAGAAGTCTCACAAGATTTCATTCCCATCCACACGACCAATTCAATGAGCGAGTTGGCTCCCATCTATGTGCGGGAGATTGTGAGATTGCATGGTGTACCCAAGACCATTATCTCTCGATCGGGATGCGAAGTTCGCTCTCCAAGTTCGGGAGAGTTTGCAGAGTGCTTTGGGTACGCAGCCGCCTTAGTACCGCTTTTCACCCTCGTGACAGATGGGCAATCAGAGCGCACTCATCCAAACTTTGGAGGACATGCTCAGTGGCCTCGTGTGATGGCTTGGAAGGGTAGCTGGGAAGACCATTTGCCTCTTGGGCGGAGTTTGCTTACAATAACAGCTATCATTCCAAAGATCCTGGCCGCTCCTTATGAGGTACTATATGGCCGAAGTGCAGATCGCCACTTTGTTGGGATGCAAAGGGCGAGAGAGCAGCTTGGACCGGATTGGGTTCAGCAGATCGTTGATCGCGTGTCGGAGGTTCGCTGAACCTTCTCGCAAAGCACAGAGCGCATGTAAGAGCTATGCCGATGTGAGGCGGCGAGATTTGGAGTTTGAGGTGGGTGATAGCGCATTTGCGAGTATCTCCCACCAAGGGTGTGGTGCATTTTGGCACCAAAGGAAAGCTCACCCAAGGTATGTTGGGCCTTTTCCTATCCTCGCCTCGAGTTGGCAAGTTGGCCTATCGCCTAGAGCTACCTAATCCATGCAAGGTGTGCATAATGTGTTCCATGTCTCGATGTTGAAGAAATACTTGCATGATCTCGGAGTTGGTGGTTCCATTGGAACCATTAGTGCTTCAAAGAGACTCACCTTCGAGTCCCGCCCCGTGGAAATTCTGGGGACTTCAGAGCGAGTGATGAAGAACAAGACGCTTAAGTTTGTCAAGGTCTTGTGGTCACATCAGACCGAGAGAGAAGCGACTTGGGAGCTGGAATCTCGCATGCGCGAGAAGTATCCTGAGCTTTTCACCTCGTATGTGATGTGAAAATCTGGTCAGCCTTTGGTTTTGGCTGGTTTCGTGATTGGTGCGCTTAGATTCGAGGTCTAATCCTATTGAAGGGGGAAGAATGTGACACTGGAGTGTCGTGAACCTTATTATTGAACATGATAAGGTTAAATACAGTATGAGATGTGGAAATAAGGTTAAAATCATAAGGATCGGGGTTAATAACGCTTCCGGCCGCTTTCCGGCCGCTGGGTTTTGGGCCTTCCTGAGGAGTTTTGGGCCTTGGTGGGCTTTGGTGGATGGATTAGGACTCCGTGAACGGACTAGGATTGGGTTGAGGGCTGGTAAAAGGGGCTCCCCAGCCCCTTGCGCCCCACCTCCCCATATTGCGCCCCACCTCCCCTCTTGCGCCTCTCCTCCCTCCCCTCCCTAAGCCCTAGCCCCCATACCGCGGCGCACCCTCCCTTTCCTCCACCTCCACACCACCTCCTCCACCCCTTGCTGCCCTAGGGTGGCTCTCCCACCCCTGCACCTCGTGGAGTCATCCCGTGGAGCGAGGAGCGAGGAGCGTGGAGCGAGGAGCGATTCGCGAGGAGATTCATTGGAGTTTTGTGCATCGGGCAAAGGTATGATCTTGGGGATCCTTGGATTTGATCTAAGTACTGTTATTAGGTTGTTTATCAAGTTTTTAGATCAATTTGAGGCGCTGGTTTGAAGTAATTTGGGTTAGATCTAAACTTGTCCACGTTTCTGTTTTCGGGCAGATTGAGCAGTCGAACTAGGGTTCGAGTTTCCGTCGATTTAGAATCCGAATCAGACCGTACGGACTTCTAGGAAGTTGTAGATAATTTAATTATCTTTCCGTGGACGTAAAGCACGTTAAAATCCGATCAGCCGTTTGAAAGTTATGGCTGTTTTACCGAGCGCCTAAAAATCTGTGACGCGACTGGAACAGATTGTGGTAATCTGTAGATTAAACAATTTTAGAGTCCGAATCAGTCTTTCCCTATAACTAGAAAAAGTTGGGAAATTTCCTAAGCTTCGCGATGGTGTACTCGTTTATTCGATTTGGAGTCCCAGAACTCAAGTTATGCCTTTTGTAAGGCTGTTGTCCCGCCGGACAGAACCTCTGTTTTTAGGTTTTGGCGAGTAGTTGGCAATGTCGGGTTAGATGGGGTTGGTGTACTGTTTGGAGGCTATGATTGTGAGTTTGTGATGCCTATGTGCAGGTGGTGTGACCCCGGAGTTCCCTCTTCTTCCCGCCAATCCGCTGCACGTGGTTGAGGCAAGTGTGTTGCGTATGGATAGCGAGTTGTAGGTTGCATGTTGTGATTAGATGGAATTGTTTACATGATATATGTTCACTTGCCATGTGTTAATGATTGATATGATATGATGAGCATGTTTAACATATTATGATGCCATGTGTTAATATGTGAAGTAAATATGATAATTGGCATGGTTGCATGCATGTCATGAGATAGGGCGAGGGCGTGAGAAAGTCATAGCTAGTCCGGCAAGGTCGCTGAGAAAGTTATGACTAGTCCGAACGCCATTGAGTAAGTCCTATGTCGTGATTCCATCCACGTGGTGTTTGGAAGCGAGTAGGCACCCTCCATCTTCGGATGGAAGGGGAAAGGGTGCACACCGACGGGTGTGTACTTCCCATACCGGTATGAGGTTCCAGAGGGTCGAGCAATGCATTACATCGCATACAAATTGATGATGATATTGATAAGTATTCATGAATGAGATGTTATACATGATGAAAGATGTTATTGACTTGTTGTTATGCTTGTTGTCCATTGCAAGATGCTTGCCGAAGTTTTCGAACTCACCCTTGTGTTTTCTTTGTTGTTTTAGGTACCATGAGAACGGCATGCGGGAAAGGGGAATAGTCACACGCCACACGCTGTTTCACCTTAATGTTTCCTCAAGTCAATTCATTTAGTTGATAATAAATTGCGTGGTGATGGCCTTTAAATTAAGTCTTAGCTTGGTTAATGAGAGTTCTATTGTTTGTTTGACACTTGGAACTTTAAGAGCTTGATGTTAGTCTTTTATTGTCGTTAAGACTCTATTTATTGCTGTTTTAGATGTTTCTCTTATTGCCATATAATGCCATATTATTGCTGCTCCTTAAATTCATGATAAAACAAAGGAGGTGTCGCCAAATCTCGGTTTTTAGCCTATGCACCTTTGCTGGAATTTTATGTTAAATATGGTATTTAGTTGTTGTTTAGCTTATGTTTGTAGCATTCGGCATATTAAATGCCGGGTGTTACACTCGTGGATTATGTGGCAAACTACAAGACATCCGATTCTTTTATTATGTTTAGTTGACCTTCTCGACATAATGTATCATTACTCCGCTGTAATAAAATATGAAACTTTTGTATGGTTGTGATTCCAAATTGTGTTTTGTGCGTACACCATCGATCATGGGAATGGTACAAGATGCACATTAGAACCTTGCTTTTATGTTTGCAATCAGAGCATAAAAGTGAGGGCTCTACAGCTTGCATCGTGAGCCAGCCGATCACAGTAAACCTTAGTTAGAATGGTCGTTAGATAAAACTTTAAAATTTGGATTAGACAATTCTATATTTAGGAATGAAAGATTGCTATATATGTTATTAACCTTCTCTTGTCTCATATCATCTCATATCAATTCTTTTCCTTGTCATATTATATTTGTTCTTATTCTCTCCTAAAATACCTCTGTTATTATTCCTTCCTTATTATATTACCTAAATACTCTCATTCTCATTGAACATTTGAATGTTCATTCTTTTCTTTTCCAATAGAACTTTCTTTCCTATTCTTTCTATAAGAGTTTTTCCTCTCATCTACGTTCTTATTAAACACTACCAGTAAATCTTTCTTGAAGATAATAATCTTTATCTTGAAAATAATAATCTTTATTGACGGCTAAAACATATAGTGCACCGCTACCGTTAACTTTAGGATGTTGGTGATATAACGCTATTCTCCTCCCTATACAACCAAGGAAGACTACCGATCCACGCCAACAACCTCAGAAGACAAGTGCAACACTCCGCCAATTGTTTCCGCGCATGGGAAACTTCGGATTGTCATCCCCAACAAGTGATGCAAGAGTTTGAAGAAACTTATCGCCAAATAGTCTACCTTGAGAGGCAAGATTATCCAGGCTACGAGTAGCTCGTGGGATATCGTAACTCTCGTGAAAAGATCACGAGGATTAAGTTAATAGGAAAACCTAGCACTTCCATGTGTTATAATCTTAAGTACGCTACTGCCTTGTTGAAGTTTCATTGTTCACTTTTGAATTGTTTCTGATGCACTCGTGAATGCCGAACATAAAGTTAAAAAAATTTCACGATGTCGCAACCTTTGAAATTAATAAGAAGTTATAAATAAGAAATTTTGAACAAAATGTCATCTTGTACTAAATAAAGGATAGTTTTAGAATTTAAATTACTCTCTAATAAGATGTCTCTTCCTCAGATAGACATTCTAAATAAAACCTTTAAGGAAAGTAATGTTGTCTAAAATAAGGTAATTTGAACTTTTAGACAAGCAACATCGATAAAATATTCTCATATAACTTACCTCTTCTTTCTCAGAGGACTCTCACCGGGTATGTCATTCTAGTTACTAATATCCTTTGATTCTTATAAACAAAGCCAATATCTAGATAGAAGTTTTGTGACCTCCATAAACATACCATAGCCGAGGAAGTGTGCCAAAACTATTTTTCCGCTTTATGCAACTCCATCAGATAGATAATAATGCCTTCTTATTCCCATGCTACTCGTGTTAGAAAACATAAACCTTCTCCGAACATACCTACAAAGGAATTAATGCTACAATCTTCGCTATCATCCCAATAATGCTTGAGCCTATGCTACCTATAGAAGAATCAAAACCGAGACTTCGCCATACCGTAATCGCAGAAAACACCTAAGCTAAAATAAGCTAGTCGCTATCCAACTTCCCTGCAAGTAACAATTGAATATGCCACTAAACCTAAAGAATATCCACCCTACCGCCTTTACTTAAAAATGGAACCACAAGTGCTAATTCAATTTGTGTAGGATCAAATATTGTTTGGATAAATGAAAGTGCTCGAAATAGAATAATGACTGTAACACCCTGCGCCTTCTACTA